>JAYMFT010002237.1:0-17330 GCA_038088735.1 Panulirus argus | reverse complement strand
AGCAAGACGCTTGGGGGGGGGGGATGGAGTTCACGAACAAGACGTTCAAATGCCAAGGACCAGGAGAGGAACGAGGGAGAGGAACAGCAGCAAGCAAGCACGAGGGAAACAGAGGAGACTCGAACAATTTCCATTCACGTACTACCCCACCACCCTCGGAGCTGAGTGCGCCAAGTTGTCATTCAGTGAAGGAATGTGAGGGAAGGAGTAGATGGAGGAGGAAAGAGGTAATAAAGATGGCGGCGTAAAGCCCAAGGGGGACAGAGAGAGAGAGAGAGAGAAGAACTTAGAAGTAGGCCTGGTGGACTTCTGTGGTGGGTAGGGTCCGCCTCTGCCGACGACATCTTGAGCCTGATGTATTGGGGTGGTGGTGGGGGGATGGTAGGGTTCACTGAGGCTGGAGGGGGAGGGGGAGTTGGCAGCGTATGTGGCCCTAGGGGGGAGGGGAGGAAGGGGGGGGGGCGGCACGGACGGGTGGCCGACTGATATTAATGGACGTCTTTGAGTCCAAAGTCGTCTCAAAGAGCGACTGAGAAGAGAAACACGACTGAAAGTGGATCATCAGCTAACCGCACCCGCCTTGTGTTTAGATGCCTTATAGCCTGCGGGAGGGTTTCCTGGGGGTGTAGTCGTCTCCCTCAGCAGTTATCTCAGGGGATGTGGTCTCACCAGCAGTGATATCAGGGGATGTGGTCTCCCGCAGCAGTGATCTTGGGGTGTAGTCTCCCCCAGCAGTGATCTCTGGGGAGGTGGTGCCCCCTGGGAGCAATCCCTGGACTTTGGTGTAGTCATCAAGGGCGGCCCCGTCACTCGATAGCCGCACCTTTGCGACTCTACGGTCGCCCGTTCTTGCGCCTCTCCCCCCCCCCCCTCCTTCCCGGCCGCCAGTAACAGTCGAACAGATCAGCCGTTGACGGCGGCGGTGGCGCTTGTCTTCTCACGGCGCGGGACTGCGTCCCGTGCAGAACCGTCTCCAGACGCCGCCGCGGGTCACGGACGGTCGGCATCAATGTCCCGCACAGTGGGTCGTGTAGTCGTGCGTGTTCTTCGTGCGAGTGGGGTCGTGCGGGAAGAGGAGGAGGTGGAGGTGGTCGTGAGTGTGGCAGCGAAGGACTCTCGTGTGTTGGTTCGTGAGGCGGGAGGAACGAGACGATGGAAGTTGGACGAATCGGACGAACGAATTACATCTGGCGCGAGAGTGAGCGAATTATTTTTTTGTTTGATTTCGGCTGAGTATATTCTGAAGAGAAGGGGAATGGTGGGGGGGGGGGGGGGGTGGTCACCCTGGGTCTCGGGATATTCCCCCCTCTCCCCCCACCCTTCCTCCGTCTGGCTTAAGGCGTTGGTGTCGCCCTTGAAGTCTGTCCCCCCTGGCTCCCCTCCCCCTCCTCCTCCTCCTCCTCCTCCAAGCTCCCCTCTCCCTTCCTTCCGGTGCTCCCCCCCTTGCACCCCACTCCTTCCGCCCCTCCCGCATGTCGCCGTTGTTTCTCACCCCTCCTCCTCCCTCCCCCCCTCACAGCGCCGTCCCACCTCATCAAGAGTGCTCCAGCAGCCCCTCACAAAAATGGTGAGATAGAGGGGCGGTGGGGGAGAGAGGGGTGGGTTCTGGCGGGTTTACCTCGCTCCAGAAGGGTTTAGGGCGAGCTTATCCCATTCCACAAGGGGGTTAGGGTGGGCTTACCTCCCCCCAGCCTCTGTTCTACTCCCCTCAACAGGACAGGACCGTCTCTCGTGTACAGGGTGGGAAACGTGGACGTGGTTGACTCCAGGTGTGTGTCATGTGACTAGTTGCCTGTCGTGGTTGACGCCAGGTGTGCGTCATGGTTGGAAGTCAAAGATAACACGATAAGTCTTTTCCCCAACAAGGCTTGGACTGTGGTGGGGGACCCCCACAAGCAGACAGACATGTCCCGGCAGGCCTCATGGCTGCAGAGGGCACAGTGACGAGGGTCCCACAGTTCCCTGGGGGCCCACTCGAAGGGGGACCCACATGTGGAGGCGTTGTGCCCGCTGAACGCCCTGGGCTTCCCTCCACTTACTCCTACCCCCACCCCCTATGCTATGACTGAAATGCTTCGTCTGTGTGTATTTTGTAAATAAAGGTTTAAGGAAATAGTAAGTAAAAATGACATTGTTCTTCAGAGATTATCACAATTCCTCTTTGACCGGTCAGCGCCAGGGACCTCTTAGGTCGAGAGCTTGTTGCAGACTTCCCAAAACCACGACCTCTATCATCCTGGACGGGTTACAAGGCCAATTATCTTGTTGGGGTCATCAGTTTGGCCAACATTAAGAGCAGTAAGATATATATATATATATATATATATATATATATATATATATATATATATATATATAATGTTCCTCAGTCGGGTAAGAAAAGGGCAAAGCGCTTGTATATAAGTGTGGAGGTCCGTAACACGCGAGTCATGATCAGGATTTCAGGTGTCGAGTGGAACTTCGTTGAGAAATGTAAAACAAAAATGGGCTTTCACCCGGGGATAGATTGTAGTGTAGACTCGTAATACTACCGCCGTAGTTCAGCTGTTGACCCGTGGCTCAGGTGTGTGTGTGTAAGAAAGCAAAAGAGTCTTAGACAGAGACAGAGAGGGAGTGAAAGAGAGAGAGAGAGGGAGAGAGACGCGGGAGTAGTTCCTTAATGATGTGGTTGTCCGTCGTGGTTGTGGGCCACGTTCGGGGTTGTGCAGCCGCCCCAGTAAGGCAGATGGTGTTGCTTCAACGGTCGACTGACCTGACCCTCACATTCTCTCTCCCTCTCTCCTGAACGATCAACCTCCCTGCTGCTGCTTCTCTTTCTCTCTCTCTCTCTCTCTCTCGCTACCTCCTTCTCCTCGACCTGTCTGCCTCCTACCTCCTCCTCGACCTGTCCGCCTCCCTCGTGAGGGCTGATCAGCACCTCACCTTGCGGGTCTTCCCATTGTTCCTCTCCCTGCCTTTGTTATCTCTCCCCTCTCTCCGCTGGTCACTCTCCCTCTCCTCTGACTGGTCTATACCTTCCCCTGCATCGCCCTCGCCCCCTCCTTGATTCCCTCCTTCGGTATCATCTTCGCCTCTCCCGTCCACTTTTTATTCCGGCAACCCTCTCGTGCTATTTTCGTCTCTCGTTCCCCTTCCGCTGTACCATCCTGTCTCCGTCAGTCGTGGTGGGTGGGGAGGAGCCTTCTGCTGTACCATCCTGCCTCCATCTGTAGTGGTGGGTGGTGAGGAGTTAATTTATTACGGCTGAAGCCTGTTCTAGTTGCATTCTGGTTAATATATTATGGTTATTGCCCGCAGTAGATGGGTTCCGGGTATTGTATCATCGCTTTAGCCTATTGTAGCTATTTTCCTGTTATTATATTATCGGTGCAACCGTTTGTAATTGCTTTTCGGTTATATTTTTTTATGAATGAAGTTCGTGTTACTTGAATGTGAGCGTTGTGATTGTCTCGACCTGTTTTATTCTGCATCGAGTAACTTTTTTTAATATTATTTCTGGTAAAGTAGTCAACCGTAAGCTGTTGTATTTTGGATGTTGCTTTTGGTTTATTACTTAGTACTGTAGGTGGTCATGAGTCATTGTATTAGAGAGAGAGAGAGAGAGAGAGAGAGAGAGAGCAGGGAACGATGCTGAGAGGTCAAACTGTGAATCAAATAACAGTGAACATAATTGACCAATGCAAGGGACTCTCGGTACGATATTTGCCGCGGTGGGAGTGTCATCGCTGCCGGCCGTACGACCAGAGTGTTCAACACTCGTTTCATTTAACTACAGAGGGTAGAATTGGTATTATATTTCTCGTTACCTAACCTTGCAATTTCTTAATTCCTAGTCTTGTATTACTTTCGCTCCCTTTTCGCTAGTTTATTAATTATCTGTCTTTTCGTTTTTGGTGAACCAGTATTTCAGAATATTTTAACAATTCTTTGAATATTTCAAGAGTTTGTTTACCTCTTATTTAGGTTCTTTTATGAGAAACCTTTTTTTTACTTTATCTCTGTATGTATATTGCCACCACCAACATCTCGTATTCTATGCTAGTTTTGTCAACCATTTTTTGTTGTTAAGATTCGTGTGTCCTCAGTACTGAAGAGTTTTATCAATATTTCGATTTTTCTCACCTCTCTGATGACCATACCTCTCTCTCTCTCTCTCTCTCTCTCTCTCTCTCTGAAGTATTTCTACAGTTGTTAAAGGCATCATCGCTAAGGTCGCTGGCGTAGTCGTTTAAGTCGCCCCCGCTGTTGGTCAGGTGGTTCAGGATTCACTCCGGTGTCGCTGTGGTCGTTCAGCTCGTGATTGCAGTGGTCGTTATCAACAAGTCGTCGCCGCAGCGATCGAACATTAAGACCGTGATTGCATGTGGTCGTTTGCACTCCGTCGTTTACGCTGTTGTTGTGTTGTAGTCGTCCCTAACGTGGATGTCGTTGTGGTCGTTCATATTATGACACCTCGTGAAGGGGGGAGGGGGGAGAGGGGGGGTCACACGTCTGTTTTGACGGCGCTGGAAATACTGATGAGGTTCGTGTTGACGTTGGGGTTGAGGTGGGGGTTGGGTGCTTCAGAGGGGTTAGAGAGAGAGAGAGAGAGAGAGAGAGAGAGAGAGAGCTGGTTCTGACAGGGAAGGTAAACTGGATGAAACGTGAGACAGTTTTACTGTGTAAGGAATATTTTCTCCTTTGGGTTTTGTTTTCCGATGACGTATATATGGTGTCTTATTTGCATACTCGAGGCGTGCCCTGATTACCTTTTCTAATTACTTACTTGTGCTGTACGGGAAGGGAATTGTACTCTCTTCGTGGCTCCATCTCTTGAACGTTCTTTCCTATAAAACAGGTTTTTAGAGTCCTAGTATTACATGCTGTCCAATCATACTCCATAAAAGTGCTTAGAACAAGTTTATTGCTCAATTCCTTGTTCTGTCCTCACGTTGTTCTTGCCCAACATCCTTTTGGAGAACTTTTTCACCGTTGATCTCATCACACTAGTTTAAAAAGTTAAATTTTGTGATCAGGTTACCCCTCACCCTTCTCTCTTCCATGGTTGACAACTTTTCCTGTAACTATGCGTGTGTCCATGTGTGTGTGTGTGTGTTTTATTGGGAAAGATTTCTACACTCGTGTTGCCCCGCCTCCTAACCTTCTGCAGATGTACAATTTCTTTACTCCCACGTGTGTGTATACACACACAGACGCACACACCCTCTCCAGCCTGTACGTGTGTATGTCGTGATGTTGTGTTGGTTTAGAAGAGAAAGTATTTAAGCTGGGTGTAAGAGCTCTTCATTGTGTGTATCGATAATTGCTCTCACGCGCCCTCTCCCGCTCTACCCACTACCCTTAAACCCTTGGGGAGGGAGGGGGGACCAACCAACCAACCGTATCCCTCTCCTACGAAGGGGGGAACCCCCTTTCACAATCAGGCTCTCTCCCCCCTCCCTTCCCCCAACCCCACCCCCCATCAAGCGGACCCACCAGACCGGACTGGTCCGAGACAGTTAAGTAAGGCGGCTCATTCGGTCTGGTGCCGGTCAGGTGGTCGCCCTGTGGCTGGGAGAGAGAGAGAGAGAGAGAGAGAGAGAGAGAGAGAGAGAGGATGGTGGTGGACTCATCATCCCCTCAGAAGGTGAGTCAGTGGAGGAGGGTGGTTTAGTTCTTGTTAAAACACAACACCAGGAGCGGCTGTAGCCTGGAGTGTTTACGTGGGCGAGTGTCACAGCTGATGGGCCCCAGCTGGCCCGGTCAGCTGATTGGGTAAACAAACCTGGGCGGCGCTGCCGACGGACGGGCAGAGTGAATGGTGTCGAGTCTTGTGGCCGGACAGGTCGGGGGGACGACCTGCTCCATCGCGGGGTTGGTCAGGAGGCTGTGTGGTAGTCGTGGTGGTGGTGGTCACAAGTCCTCCAGTTCCCTCGTACCTCGAGATTGTTTTGATAAACAGGCCTGGCTCCCGTGACGTCACGAGTGGCCGCGTTTCATTGGTCGATCCAGCCGCTCTCTTGGTGTGACGTCACGAGTAGACCTCTGTCATTGGTCGGTTCTTCCCTCTCCCCCATGATGCTCATGTGACGTCACGAGCGAACCACCAACCCACCCACCCCCATCATTGGTCGATCCCGCCGCCCTCCTCCGAAAGGTCTCGCGTTACGTTTTCCACAGTAACATTTACGGCCAGACACGTGACCTGCCTGTGAATTTAACGTTAACATGAACCAGCTGTTGCCTTCGTTATGCCAGGTAATGTTAATATAACATTTAGTGAAACTCCTTTTAACCCCCATGGCCTATTTCTAAACCCCTGACAAAGAATTGCTCTCATTTCCATAAATATATATCATTAAAAGTCGTCCGGAGAAGACAGAAAGAAAAAAGTTTTTAAGCTCAAAAAAATCCACTAAGCCCATTACCCTGTTGGGGTCAGCTGATGGCACAGCGGAATAAATGATTTAAATTGCCGGGCTGCTGGCAGGACAGTACTATTGTTTTTCAGATGAATTTTCTTGACTTTCTTTGAAAAATATTTTTTTGGGGGGGCGGCAAAGGATGCCTTCGAGGGTCCGTGTGTCCTGCTGCACGGATACCCCGGTGGCTGGGCAGGTCCTTCGAGGGCCATGTATCAAGATACAGACCTGGCCGAGTATCCTACAGTCGCGCGTGTGGTGCACTGGTTTGTGTAGTCCAGGCTTCGGATAAAGGCCGGGCGATATTTGGAATATTTAGACCAGCGGTGTGCCTGACCCTCTAAGTCGCCAGGCATTTACTCCTAGGGTGGTGAAGCCGTCTGGACCAGCCGTGTCTCTCCCAGCGTCTCAAAACAAATGCCTTCTAATGACAGAGTCGTCAGCACCTTCCCCTCCCCCTCCCCCCAATGTATATTTAGAAAGCACAGCTAAAGCCAATTTGTCTTGCTGTGTTTACTGTATTTACTAACAACGATAGTTCCTTCAGTTAACCTTATTTTTTTTTATGATAAATTAATCGTAAGTTATGCTGTTTCATTTCTGGTTAGGTCACAATAACCTTGGCAGAATTGAGTTAAGTCGTCACAGAATAAATGTTGTAAGTCACTGATACAGAGATTTGATAATGCATGCTCTTACCGACCAGATGGGAGGGGAAGCAGGCTATGTATGAAAGTCTCCCTCCTGCTTACTCCGTGCCTCATAACTCCCTCCCTGCGTCCATCTACCTGGGATGAGTAACTCCCCTCTGAGTAAGGGAGGAGCCAGGGTTGATCAAGGATGGTGAGGTCTCCTCCACCCTAGTGACTCACGCCATGTATACCAGTGGTCTGTGTGTGTGTGTGTGTGTGTGTGTGTGTGTGTGTGTGTGTGTGAAGCGGTCCCTCCTTATACCTTCACCCACCGTGGTGGCAGACGGACGCCTCACACCGGGTCAGAGGTCGGGGGTCACGAGGGTACACCACGCCAGACAACAGAGCGGCCATAAACATTAGACCCGATAGGATCCAACCACGGCTGGCCAGACTTATAGGGTGGGCGAGGAAACGACCCCCATCCCCCCTCATGCCCCTAATACACTGACCTTGGGGGCCTGGCTACCCTCCCCCTCCTCTCCT
The DNA here is from genome assembly GCA_038088735.1 of Panulirus argus. NCBI lineage: Eukaryota > Metazoa > Arthropoda > Malacostraca > Decapoda > Palinuridae > Panulirus > Panulirus argus. The sequence continues at coordinate 9,751 of JAYMFT010002237.1, read as the reverse complement.
CCTCCCCTCACCCTCTCCTCCAGCAGGGGACGTCACCCTGGAGGGAGGGAGGAAGGGTGGGGGGGGGGGGTCGTCGTGATCCCCGTGAGGACGAGGGGCGTGAGGCGGTCGTCCGGGCTGATCATGAGTTGAAAACTTTTTTTTTAGACTCGCCATATTGGGGCCGCTGGACGCCTTATACGGGCATACGGTCGCCTGGCGCGTAATATACTGTAGATGGAGAGAGAGAGAGAGACGGTGGTAGGGCGGCACGTTGATTCGCTTTGTGGTGTGTATAAGGGAAGAGGGAGCTGCGTTGGTGCCCCGTGGAGCCATCTTGGAACATTGTTAAGTAACGTGATAGCGCGTGTAGGGGGGGGGGGAGGGTGTGTGTACGTACAGACGTGTCTCGTCGCAACAGGGGTGGGAGGGACGATGGACATCGCCATTGCCACGTCCAACAGCCTGACGAGAGACGAGGTTGTGTTTTGAAGGCTCGGGCGGGGAATGAGAGGTGAGGGCCACCTATTCGACACCCATGGGACACTCCTTCACACCCCCTTCCCCCCCCCCCCCATGCATCTGTCCTGTAGTAATGTACGTGTGTGTGTGTGTGTGACTCGCTTAGCAACTCATGAGGTCTGCATGGAACCTGACTACGTCGGCCCCACGAGTTTAATACACACATGGACCTGTTCTCTCTCTCTCTCTCTCTGGGAGATGGTATAAAAGGATATTGTTGTTCCTGCATGATCATGTAGCAAGCACCCGCCAAACAAATTCGTGTGATTTTGGGATAAAAAAAAAGTTTTGAATTTTTACTGTCCAATCATGCCCCAGCTGCGCTCAAAATTCATTGATTTATGTGAGTAATTCTGCTGGCATGGTTCATTACATTTTTGTATATCATTATCAGCTGGAGGTACCAACTGCCACGAGTATCTGTGGCTCAGAGTGGGTCGGGCGGGGGGTGGGGGGGGGCACAGCAGAAACACCATTGGCGTCTGCTGATCCTGTCTGTGATGCCACATCTCACGGGGAATCTTTTGATGTGTTATGTAGGTAGATGGAGCGTCTGGTAGTAGTTTCCATCCTTACTATGTGTATAGAACTCAGATAAACTTCCTTCAATATGTTTGTTTTTAAACTAAGTTAGGTTCATCTGTCCCGTCATGCATTCTGAGCTTAAAACGGAACATTTTGTCATATTTGTATCCTGGTTCTCACATATTTGACACGGTAAAGAGAGTTTGATGCTGTCATTTGAAGAGAGAGAATCACTAAACAACCAAACGATCTCTTACAGTCAGACATACAGTCTTGAGAACAGCAGATCCCTTGTGTCTCAAAGACACAAGCCATTCAAGATGGATACCTACCTACCTGCTCGGTTATTTTGACTCCCGTTCATGATGGGAGCTTTCGTGCTCGAGAGTTAACATATCGTGCCATGGGGTTAATATTATCGTATGGTGAGCTTGAATAAGATATCTACCATGAGCTTGATGTTGCTGTACTCAGAGGTTAATGTTATCGTATGCTGAGGTTCATATCATACCTTGAGGTATCTAGAGAGGTAAAGAATATCCTACCCTGGGGTTAATGTTATCGTACCCTGAGGGTAATGTTAGCGTACCCTGAGGGTCATATTATCGTAGCTCGAAGGTAATGCTATCGAACACTTGGGGTAACATTATTGTACCCTCATGTTAATTCCTGTCGTTTAATCAGACTTTGAAATCACTCTCGATTAACGCGTCTGTTAGTAGACTGAAATGGTTAGATTAACATGCACAAGTTAAACATTCTGGAAAAATTAAAATAATAAGTAAACTGGCCGGGGGGGGGGGAAGTTGACATGTTAGCCGAAGCCGTGGCCAGCTGATGCTTTGAGACGAGTGATGGCGTTGGTTCACTCCCTCCATCATCTCTGGTTCCCGCCTCCCTGCCTCACGTGGACCTACACGCTTTAGTACATTTTTGAGGTTCCTGCTGAGGATAACACGCGGGGGAACTCCAGGTTCGTTTGTATTTCACGCCTGACCTGAAGAAAAGATTAAAAAAGGACGAGAGAATCCTTAACTTTCTGCACGCTCACAAACGTTTTTTACGGGATGAAAATAAATGTAGAAATTCCCGTCGCTTAGTCAAACTTTGAAATCACTGTCGCTGAGTTTTCCAGAATGAAAATAGATTTTTAGAATTATCTTATGCATTTTATATTTCATGTAATTGTTTGTACTCGATAAAATAATCGTTTTTAAGTAACTAATATGATTACCTGTATGTTTCAGATCCCACTGGATAGCAGCTATGAGTGCTTTTAAGTAATTCAACTCCATGTAACTAGGGTTGTAAACCCGTATGAAAATAATTTTCTTTTTTTACAATAAACATTTAATTCTAAAACAAGCCCACCTTGTATTCTAAAAACTAATAATGTATCGTAATGCACGACTTCTAAATGTTTATTTACACAGGAATTACATTAGCTTTATTAAGTTATGTATGAAAATTAATGTATTATTTTAATATTTGAATATTCCCCATTCGTCATGGGGGATATATAGCCTGTGGGTGTATTTAAGTTAGTTTCCATGAGGGCAGTTCGGTCCGGTAATTTTGTACCTACGACTTATGATCTCATGAATTTATTGTAAACATTTCATTTTCTGCTGCGTCTTAGCAGTAAAACAACGCTTCCTTTCCTGATTAGTTCCTCTCACGTAAGCACTTAAATGATTCACCGTATATATGGATTGCTCTGTGGTGGGATTTTGGTAACGATAGAGAGAGAGAGAGAGAGAGAGAGAGAGAGGCTGGAGGTCCGTGCTTACCAAGCCGGGTCTCTGCTGTGTGGAGAGGCCGCCGCGGCGCTGTGGTGGGCTGCCTCACTGCCACAGATAGTGTTTCTCCCAGCGTGGTGCAACCACGGGAACCGGGCCAGCCCGCCTGGGGGAGTCACCACACCCCCAGCCTAACCCCCACAGGGTCCGTGCCCTGTCCCCAAGAAGTCATCATACCCCAGCCCGGCCCCTCCGCTTCCATATTAGGTAACTACGGGAGACTTGAAGAACCACTCTTGGGGACTCTCCTGAGAACTGTCCTGGGAACTGCCCCTAGGAACTGTTCCTGAGAACTGCCCCTGGGGACTGCTCCTGGGAAGTGTGCTGAGACTATCCTGAGAACTGTCCTGGGAACTGTGCTGGGGACTGCCTCTGGGAACTGTCCTGGGGACTGCTCTTGAGAACTGCCATGGGGACTGCTCCTGGGAACTGTCCAGGGGACTGCTCTTGAGAATTGCCCTGGAGACTGCTCCTGGGAACTGCCCCTGGGAGACGAGTGTGGGTGGTCACCCGCGCCCTATATACACACGCACTCCGGAAATAACAGCGGCGCACCGAACACTGACCAGCCGCGGGGAGTGGGGAGATGGTTTTGGGCAGGGGGAGAAAAATGGGCTGCAGATGGGAGAGAGAGAGTGCCTCGTGTGGTGACCTGCTGCGTGGTTGTGGTTGGTGACGTGGTCATGGTTGGCTTAGGTGACTGCGACGTGTCCAGGGAGTCTGGCAACCACTTTCAAGATGTGTCTGTGTCTGTATTGTTGTGACGGGTGTGACGGCCCAGCGTTGACGTCACTCAATCACGTTACAGCAGCAGCGCCAGGTGCTGTGTTGTGGTTGTGTGATGTTTTCGTAACGTGACAGACGCTACGGCACGCTGTTGCGTTATAAAAGCAGACAGGGAGGCCTTCAGACTATGATATCAATGGGATAAAAAGATATTGATAATAATATCAATAGCAGCAAAAAGGGATTGAACAGTAGTGCAGTTATGGTGGTGTCGAACTTAAACTCTGGTACGGGGGATCGCAGATGGCAGGTGACGGTGGCGGGGACGGTTCAGGAGCTTCTTCCCGAACCATCGGCAGAGGTCCGGGTGATCTTCAAAGATGGATGGAATCGTGTAAGGTAGATATGTGCACTCAGGGTGTTTACCCAGGCTTAGGCTGCCATACTTGAACGTAGTGGTGGTAGTGATAGGGTGTGTGTGTGTGTGTGTGGTGCGTTGTAACCGGTGCTGACAGAACCACTAGGGGGTTTAGGATCACTACATGAGGGCGTTAAAGTCTCCGTGAATGCGTTGGTTAGAAAGATAAAAGAGATAGGGTTCCTTACATTGCATAGATGGGATAGTGAACACGTGATATATAATATAGCAGCGACAAACGTAGCTGAGATTGCAGGTATAATATAGATGAAATAACACACACACACACATACACACAATTATCATCATTAAACCAATTTGATGTCATCGATGAAGTTGTTTGCAAGATGCAGACTATATATTTGTGTGTGTGTGTGTGTGTGTGTGTGTGTGAGTGTGTGTGGTGGGCGCGTTCCGCCCGGTGGGTCAGAGTGGGCGGCTGAGGAACCCCCATCAGAAAGCTTCCCGTAACCTTCACACAGCGCCATTATTATGACTTCTTATCCTCTTCTGTCCCGGTTATAAATCATACGAGTCAGTCCATGTTATGTTACGAGGATGCAACTGTATTATTAGTTATCTTTATTATTTAGTGTTGAATTTTTTATATTTTTTGATATTTTTAGAATTTTATTATTGTATATTTAACTTGTCTGGCATAAGTTGCTTTCCAACGTGTCTATTAATGGGTGACACGATTCCTTCCCCCAAGATCATTGTCATTATCACTGGCCCGTTGCCACGCAGCCGTTGACACGCACCAGCCACGAGGTGACGCTTTAAGCCAATGGAAGAGACTTACTTAGCAATCGTTTCCCTCCATGACGCGGTACAAAGAAGGCCGGTCACGGCCAATGCCGGCTCCGTACCATTCTCCGCATAACCCCCTCTATTTTTTTAATCTTTTTTTGTTTAACGTGCAAGAGTATTTAGCTCGGGATGTGGGATGGGGAGGAGTAGCCGTCTGGTCGAGCTCCCTGCCGCAGGTGCCACGTGACACGTAATAAGGGAAGTGCGCGGTTATCAGACTTAAGATAATGGTAGGTAATTGTTGGCCGTGTCTTCCGTCGGCTCATCCGGACTGTTTACCCGCGTCAGACACGGCTGACCCCGCCACCTGCCGCCTTTGGTGCCAAGTCGCGGATTAGTCCTGTTTTTATTTACAACGATCGGACTCGTATTTACCAGTCGTAAATCTGTAAGGAAGATAAGAACAACACATGATTAGTCTGATATAATAAGAATAAGGATGATTTAGCTTCTCAATGGGCGTGTTATTGAGTGTATTCAAGATACTTGGCACCTCCGTTGTACTTCCCACCCTTTCAACTGGGTTTGTCATCGACTCTGATCTGTTAGTCTCTATTTACAACATTTTGTTGTTTGAATGAATAACCTGAAACATGAACAGTTCTGTGTAGAAAATGGACCATTGTATCCCCTAATCGTACGGTTGCAAGCAAATTGTGGTGAAGCATGTTGACCGCGTTATAGAAGGGTTTATTTCTCGTGCGAGTTTCGGGTCTTGTGGGAAGTATTGCCCTCACGGAATTCCCTGCTGTAGGATAACTCACAAGTCACATTACTTCAGTGTTCAAATGTTGCTTCGTTCATGTGTCGGCACGATAGCATGTACCGTAAATCGAACTGGGGAAATGAACATTTGGCAACGTGTATGTAGGCGGGCAGGCCGGAGCGTAAACGTTGTCGAGGTGAACAGCGGCGCTCAGTGTGACGATAACCCTCACGTGAGACACTGTGTGGATTAGCATCCTCGTGCCGTTATCTTTTTATTTTACATTAAATCTAGTATTCTCATTTGTGTTATCATATGTTATCAGTATACGTTGTGAGGTTGTAGGAAAGGTGCGGCGCCGTATACATGACTTATTACCATGGTAGAACATTTTGTGAGTGCGTTTGGAGGTTTAACCTACAACCGGCCGCTTAAGGATCAGCTGTTCGCTGGGTAAGTCGAGCTTGGCCACAACTGTTGATGGCTGGGAGGCCAGGCCACACACTCCCTTCCTCCGTTCCATGACACCATCACTTGTCGGGATGACAACGGTTTTAATCTCATTTGTTACGATGAAGTTTCCCATTGATGTGGCACCCATAGAGTTGTAATTCGTTATTATTTTAGCCATGACAAGGTTTTCCGTGTGTTGATTGTGTGCTCCAAGAAAGTTGAGACAAGGCTGAGGTCGTGTCCATCGGGTGAATGGATCTTTACCTGTGCAGATCAGAGCATCATGCAGGTTGGTCTGTGTTGGGATTGATACGGCAGTCACTGGGTTCAGTCAAGTGCGTAGTTTGTGTGCGGTGGAGAGGCCAGGCACACGCCATGTGAAGGGAGGAGATCGCACCGTTCTGAGTGTGTGTGGGTTGAGGAAGCGACACATGCCACAGGGTGAACGGGTGAGTGCGTAGTTGCGCGAGTCTGGTGTACCGGTTGAAAGTGCAGTTGTGTGTGTCGGTTGAGATGACACTGCAATAGACGGAGGGGGCGAAGACGTAGTTAGTGGCTTGGCTGGATGGAAGGGACGGGAGGGGGCTGGCGGCCGAAGAGAGTGAAGGGTGAATGTATCGTTTGTTGAGGGTTTGGGTGATCGCTGGCCAGGTGGTTAGTTGTTTTGTTTGGGTTGGGTGATGTGTGGTGAGAGGCTTGGTTTTGTTATCATTGTGTTTGTTAGTTTTCTGTGGGGGATTCATTGATCACTAATGGCTAGAGGGGTATGAGCTTAGTCCAGTCTGTCTGTAGGTTAAGAAAACTCAGACAACGGGTGGAGAGGTGGACGAGCTAGTGGTGTGCGTGAGGGTAAAGTGGAGGCCATGGCTTGGCCGACGATGGGAAGGGAAGGAGGGGGGTGGGGCCAAGTAGTAGGTCAGGTGCGGACGTGTTGAACCGCATCACACTAGAAATAGTTGGTGGTGGATCATGACTAGCATTTATGTGGGAAATGTCCGGTAATATTACGGTTTGTGTTGTCTAGAATGTTGGCAGTGTTGTTGGGAGCGAATGGTGCAAAGTTGCTCCATTATAATTTTCTTTAATTCTTACGTGGAATGATTTGCATAAAGGTGTCGAATTTATATGGAGGACGGGTAGTGTTGCCGAGAGAGTGCGTAATGGTGTTGAATTTGTTTAGAGGACGGGGAGTGTCGCTTACAGAGATGTATATCTTTGTCTAATTCATGTGGAGTTCTGGTAATTTGCTTGTTTGTTGTGTTGCACAGTGTTCATAGTGATTGTAGGAAGTGCTGGTACTGTTTGTTTTAGTATGTGTTGCTGATTTAAGAGCGCCATGATTTGATGTCTGTAAAGGAACATAGTGGTGTTAAGTGTGAAAACTAGTAGCGATAGTGTCTGGTAATGAATATATTGATATGTTCATATAATAACTTTTCATGATATTGGTGTGTGGCCTTATTTAGTTTGCTTGTTTGGTGATGTAATGAAAAGGAGAAATTGTGTCGCTTACAAGGTAATCTGATGTATCCATGCCTGTAATGTTGCCTTTAAAGGATGTGTTGTATTGTTTGGAAAGTGAGTAGAAGATACTGAAAGTGTTCCGTCATGACAATCTTTTGTGTAGTTGCACGAGCGAGTATTGTAATGGTGATTTGTTTGTGTGGAGTAGCCAGCGTTAGTGTGCATGCATGCCATTCTTATATTCCGTTAATTTATTGTCTTCAATATAAGGAGAGTGATAAGATGCAACAGTATTAGACAGTAGATTGCATGTTTAATGATGTATGTAGTTTGCAAGTGGATATGTATACACACGAATATTTGGACGTCATGTCTTTAGAGAACGACAGGAGTGCAAGTGGTTTGGACAGCTGCAGGTTATCTAAAAGTTGCTGAAAAACGACAGGTTAGGAGAGGTTTAGCGAGGCATAAACCCGCATTCGTCCCATGCCGGGGCTAGGCTGCCCCCAGGACCTAGGGTGCTGAGGATGTTGTTAAAGGGTCCACCAGGTCCAAACTCTGGCATGGGCCTCTGTCTCATGACGAGTTGTCCCTCAGGGTGTTGTTTGCTCTGCATGTGTCTCCCCTTGGAAGATATCTACCTCGATGATATTCGAGTCGAGAACGCGACGCCTGGCAGGCCGGGGTAACACTATACTCCGACCATCTGTTTTTGCCGGTGTCGGTTTTATAATGCCTTTCGTGTCTGTTTACAGGGAGTGAGATGGCTGAACCCTTTAGAGCAACGCTGTATGATACTGTTGGATGAGAGGAAACCGTTGGTACCCTTTTTACTCATTCATGGCAGCTGCTGCATCCCACCTGACCGTTATTTACTCGAGTGTACATGTGATTAACATTTGAATATTTCCATTGTTTTTCTTTTAATGATTAATGATGTATGGAAACTTATTCCATTGATTTGCAGCTCGTTATTTCCAATTCAGTACTTCCCCATATCTTTAAATGCAATTTCATCCAATTTAAAACTCATTGCGAGTGTTATTGTGATAACTTTTCTTATTAGTGCCCTCCCATTTTTTTTTAATCCTTTCAGTCATTTCAAGGACAATAATGGTTATGTTTGTACTGAATAAGGGAAAGTAAAGGATCAGAGATATCACACTAGCGTCCGCACGTGAAGGTAAGATTGGCCATGGCATTCACGGAGATCTTGTTCGCCTTGCAATTCAAGTTTCTCGGCACCACCGTGATTTTGAATAAACAAGATCCACCCAGAGGTAAAGATTTAGCATATTTCAGATCACTGCGACTGATGAAAACTGTGTCTTGTCTTGTTAAGGCGTGCCAAACAGTTAATCTGGCCTGACCGCTCTGAGTTGATCGGTCATTTTTTTTTTTTTTTTTTTTTTTTCCTGATGGTGCGGGTAGTTCCCTGAGCAAGTTGGTGACGTAATATCCTTGTGGCCTGCGGGTGGGCAGGTCTACCAGACCCCGCCGCCAACAGCAGCAGCAGCAGCGGCAGCAGCTGCTGCAAGGACCAGTACCCTGCTGGCTGCTCAACTCTTCTTCATTCATAAACGCTTGGCTGGATGGCACGGCCCCTTGACAATTGTCCTCTCGGACCGGGTTCGTACCCCCGAGTGGGATGACGTCGATTTTTTTCAGGGATTCGTTTTCCCAACAGATGGCATCGGTATCGCTCAATTTTTCAAAATGAATGGCGTTATTCTGATTGAATTTTCTAATAGTCTGAACGTTCTTCCGATTGTTTTCCCCGTTTATATAAACGGCGTTGCTCTGATTCGGTTTTCCTAACGGAATACGTCGTCCTGATGTGATAATTTCCGGCAGATGGCATTGTCCTTGTTCGGTTCTTTGCGAGAGACGTTTCCCCCGCTCCAGTGCTCTCAAAGATTTTAGCATCAAGGTTGCATTGTATTTCTCGATGCATGACGTCGCTTGGGGTCAGTTCTTGTATTCATAAACATGAGCTAACCGCCTTTATGCATGCTACTGCAGGTGGCAGCGTCAATGTCAGGCTAGTGGTCATCACAGTAACGTGTATTGCTAATGCCTTGGTAGATAAGGGCCAAGGATTTGGTGCCTTGTGTGGATGCTCAAGGTCCGGAGATTGCTGCTGCCACCGGTGCCCAGGGTCGGGCGTCTGCAGATCTGGATGTGTTTAGGGTCATGTGGTTGGTAACCCTGTAAATATATTCAAGGTCAGGTGATTAATAACTCTTTGGACGTTCAGGGTCAGGGAATTGATGATATTTCTGTTATGCCCGTTGAGCTTACAAGTGATATTACATGTATATATATATATATATATATATATATATATAT
>JAYMFT010002216.1:0-17330 GCA_038088735.1 Panulirus argus | reverse complement strand
GACAGCACGTCGACCCCAGTATACCACATCGTTCCATTTCACTCTATTCCGGGCACACCTTTCACCCTCCTGCATGTGGGGAGACCAAATTGGAGATGGATGGATGGAGTGGAAAAGATTTTGAGCAATCAGGGCCTGAGTATATGATTGAGAGAGGTGATCAGTGTGTGCTGAAATGGTTTGGACATATAGAGAGGCTGAGTGAAGAGAGAGTAATTAAGAGGATATATGATTCAGAACTGAAGCGAAGAAAGGGGAGCAGGGGACCAAGAAAGAAATGGAAGGATGCAGTGAAAGAAGTTATCACGAAGGTTGACTTACCAAGAAGATATACTTTTCAGATGTGAAGATAGGAATGGGGAGGAGGTTTGGATATTCAGAAGAGTGAGAAATATGAATGGGACTGAAGGAATTTGAACATTGTGATATGCAGGGGTTTGATTTGCTGTCACTGAACCTAACCAGGGCATGTGAAGAGGTCAAGTGAAACCATAAAATGGTATTTGGAGCCTGAATTTGGATGGAATTTTCTGGTTTCAGTACATTATATGTGACTCCTACGAGTGGATTTAAGCGAGTGAGGCTTTTGTTCTTATGTTCCTAATGCTTCCTTACTGTTGCAGGAAATGACAATAAGTATGAATGTGTATATGTAGGTATTACCAGATTCTGCCTGCAAGTGGTTTTCACATCAAGTGAGAAGATACCCACAGTGAAAATGTATCATAAGTAGATGGGTTGGAGTATAGTCTCATAGAGAACCTTCTCACCTCAAAAGCGTCAGTAATTTCTTTGCTCCTGTGTGGAGTGCACCCCTGCACAAGCCCCATAAAAGGGGCCTGGGGGGTGTAAAATGATGATAATGATACTGCTTGTTGCAGTAGTAGTACTCTTTTTGATTTTGATGTTACATCACGTGCATGTGGATGCATATGTCATTTCCCCACAGCATTAGTAGTACTTCTTTCTCTTAGTCTTAATTTTTCAATCCTGTTTTTGTAAATATTTTAGCGCCCATGGTTATGTGTATATCTTTTCTTCATAAGTCTATTGCCTTCACAGATGTCATGCTTTTTGTCCTCATTCATCGGATCCATATACAGATTCTTTTCCAAAAACTTATGCATTCATTTAATTGTCAGCTGCAGGTAAAAACTGATTATTGTTTGGAAAATTAATTGCATTCTGATAGTCCTGTTCACCTTATCTGTAAAATATCATTTGAATATGGTATTATGGCCCTAGTTCAATGGAGATGTGAAGTGATCCTTATTATTTTATTATCATAGAAACATATGCGATAGCCTTTGAGAGTGTTAACTCTCAGTTTAGACTGGTTATGTTAGTGAATAAGGTGCTTGAGGAACAAACTCTTAGCACAACATATTCTGCCCGGCAGGATGATTGAGGTGCTGTTGTCATCTTTGGCGAGACTTAAGTAGTACAGGCTAGGTGAATACAGGAATAAGTGTCCAACATTCAAAGAGATAGGATGAAGGTAAGCAATGAATTGTACACTGAAGATCAGGATTATTAAAAGAAGCAGTTTTATGAAAATGAGTACTTAAGGTTGTAGTACCATAATCATTAACTTTTGATGCTTTTCATGTGAATTTTTTTTTTTTTTTTTTTTTTTTTTTTTTTACTTTTTTTTTTTTTTTTTTTTTTTTTTTTTTTTTTTTTTTTCACAGTTGTTATTTCAATTTTCTTTTTGTATATCTGTTATTTCCCATCTTTCTATTCATCCATGCAAAACTTTTCCATCTTACTCTGTGTTTTGTTTTTTCATCCTTTCCATTAGCATCCTACCCCTTCCCCCATTTGTCTTTTTCATGTGTCTGTATTAACTCATACTGCTTTTCAATCACCTCGACCGAATGGTTTAAGTGGGCACAGTGATAGTGCTGTCGGTCTTTACCCAAAAGTCATCTAGTTGTTAGATAAGTCATTTGTACACAATAACAAAAGTGGTAAGGATCCAATAAGAACCAAAATTCTTTGGGGCAAGGAAGATGTCTTTTGATTCTGAAATTAGGCAAAAATGAATACTGTTGTGATTTGCAGTAGAACAATAGCTTCCTTCAGATGATTGTTAGTAAAAAGCATTCCTGTAGGGTTTTTTGATGCAAATTGATTTTAAAATGAGAGGCCTGAACAAAAAAAAACTTTCTGTGCAATAGCTTAAGCTTTGCTCCCATCATAACTACAGTATGTTTTGTAATTCTTTGGTTACATAAACTGTGATAAGGAATACCAGTAAAGTTTGCTGAAAAGTCCAATTTACAGAAGTAGCTGTTGTTGCTTGTAGTCTCTTATAACTCAAAATATTTGATGATTAGTATTTTTTAACATCTTTTAGGGAATCATTAATACTAACTTGATAGCCATATTTTCTTTTTAATATGAACAGTAAGCAATGGCAGAACTCAGTGGGAACACAGAATGACACTACAGTATGTGGCTGGTGTCCATATTATCAGTGAAATATGATGGAGCATTGCTGAACTGTTGTGTCTGAGGATTTTTAGAGATATGCATAAAAATGCTAGAGTTAAATGTGTTGAAAAAAAATGCCAGACAGCTAGAGATGGAAATATACTGTTAGAGGTATGTGGAACTGTTTTAGAAATTTTTAAAAGCTGAATGATTGCTGGAGCCATGTATTTGCATGATTTTGAGTATAGTGTTTGAAAAACTGTTTTAATGCCATATAGTAGGACTGTTTGAGATATTGAGAAATGTTGAAGATGCACAAAATATTGGAGGCCAAAAAATACTGAATTCTTGAGGTGATGAAGAAAAATTGAAAGAGTAGAATGACTGAAAATATTTGAGAGAAATACCAGTGTTGATATGTTACTGGATTATTGAATTTGTTTGGAAAGTGATGATATGGTGGTGATGTAAAGGAGTGTTGCGGAATCAAGAGAATCTTAAAAATTTAGTAATGAAAATTATGGGACATAAAGAAATATTCCAGAGTTAGAGGTGATGTGGTACTGTACCTTTCATTATGGTATAGAGAGTTCAAGTATCATGAATTTTTATTTTGACCTTAGATTTTGTCTTTGAGCAATATCTCACCAAAAGAAAATTTGGAGTTATGGTTAGTCTTGTGAGTAAAGTGTTGTTGAATGTTATGTGCAATATAGAAACAGTGTGCGTTTGTGGAATGAGAGTTAGCAACCCACACATATGAGACAAAGAAATGATGGCAACCTGGGCTAAGATAGGAAACTTGATAGCCATTGCACCATTGCATTAATGTTGAGTTCTGAGGTGTTGAAGAAGTGAAGCATTGTTGAATGTTTGAGAATTCTTGGCATAGTTTGAAAAATGTTATTGTATAATTGCTATGGATGTGTTGTAAAAGTGCTTGAGTCTTGGAGGAATGCTGAATCTGGCTGATATTGACCATATGTTCAACCATACAATCTGTAACACTCAAAAAAGTTAATTTGACGGTTAAAATAATATTTGTTCTACTGCATCATGAAGCAAGCAAGTTTTTCTTAGAATCAAAAGTGACTCCTCTTATGGTCCTCTTAACAAATTTTGATTATCAAGGAGAAGTAAATGTGAAATGTGATTGCATGCATGTGTATTGTTATTTCAGCATAAATACCCAATTTATTTGTTTTTACTGTAAAATGTCTTTATTTGTTCAGAAGTTTAATTTTTTTTTGTAGTTTCTTAAAATATATGATAATTCTTCACATGCATTCCTTTATGCATGTAAATGTTTCTTTAAACAGATTGGAAATGTTTGCTCTAAATTTATTAATTTACTTTTGTTATTTTTGAGCTAAGGAAAGGATTTTTCTGGGTTTTATTCAGATAACTACAAATTAAGATTCATTAGTTTAGTTGATTGAGGATTTACTAGATATTTGATTAGTTTGGACATTACAGCATAAGGAGTACTGTATTGTAGACCCTTCATGTCCCACTGATTTTATGGCTTCTTTAGATCATCAGTCCATCCATCTGTTACTGTCATTTTTACCTGTCACCATACTCTTTTATTGTCAGGTTAGACTTAATTGAGCATTACCACTTGTTTCCTCCCTCCCACCTCTATCATGCAGCACCAAGTATCATAAAGCATTAGGAATGCAGAAATGATGCATGAATGAAATTCATTAACAGTTATTGAGATGTATATTTTTGTGCTCTTGTCATTTAGATAAGTTCTGTTCTGTGATGTAATCACACTTCATCATCTTTCATTCATTTAAGATCAACAAAGGAGATATTTCTTTTGCTTTGATGAAAAGGTTTATAACTTAGTTTGTATTGTTCACTGTACTACTCCATATTTTCTGTCAGTTCTCCTTATTCTCATGTAAAAATTTTTACCAAAGAGGGTCTGATAACTGAACTAAGCATAGGAATTAAATGTTTAAGGGGTTTTAATCACATGAGACAGTAAGAAATTAATGACATTGAGAAAATGTGATAGCACGAGAAAAATAGCTGTTTATGTAGTATCTCAAAGCTAATTTAGCTGTACAACACTTCAGAAATTTAAATACCTTTTGCTTAAGTCTTGCTGCATTTTGTTTACTTATGTGTCATGCTCACTGACTTAAACTTGGCATTCATATGTGACTTACTTGGGATATGTGTTCATTATCACTTGATGGCAACCTCAAGATAGAAGAAAGCATTTCAAGTGGAACATCAGCTTTAAATCTTGCTTGCTCAAAAGTATATTTCCACGCCATAAATCCATTTGCTGCAGCTGTGTAGATACCTCAATCATTTTTTCCTGTTTCCTAAGGCTAGAGCATATACATTGATGATTATTGATTTGGCCACCTCTGCCTCAAGGTAGAATATACAGCCATTCATGTTTGTAGTGGCATCCTGTGTACTCTTACCAGATATTGCATCTTAGATTTTGTAAAGATATTTATATTACTGAGTTTGGCATCTCGCTTAATTCTTGGTAGGAATTCTCAGATTAATCTTAGTCTATTTTTCATTATATGATTTTACAAAGTATTTGTAGCCATGGTGCTTTAAACCTTCAAAGAACAAAAATGTATTGTGGTTTGAAAAGATTTCAGGTATTTCACTCCCTTATCTCAGCCAACAGCATACAATCTTAAGATAAATATGAATTTTACACTAAAAACAGGGTTTTGTCATAACCTGAAATGTGAGGATCATATGATCTCACTGATTTTTTTTACTGAAACTGGATATTTTCATAAGTTGACATTTGAGGATCAATTAATCTGAAACATAATAGTAATTAGCACATATTGGCCACAGTTGGATGATTAAGTTCATTAGTGATTGTTTTATTAAAATTTATTATAGAATGTTGGCCAATTAAGCAATGAATAGAGATTGGATTTTCTTTCCTTTTGTCTCTTGTATATGAAAATTATATTTCACAATTTTGGAAGAAAAACATTACTTCTTAGTTAGTTTGCTGCAGAAATAGGTAGTTTCTAGCCCTTCCAACTTACACCTTTCTTTCGATTAACATTAAATAAGGAATCAGCCTATTCACCGGGTGTCTCGCATAAGGCATTCTTTACTTCTTTTCCATACTGTACATGAAGCCTCTGCTGTTTTAAGGGCTGATATATCCCCTTGCAGCTCTATTATTTGATGCTGCTTTTTCTTCAGTCATCCTCATGCCTAACACTTTTGGAATATCCATAATTCTTTAATACATCATCTAGAGAATTATCCATTCTGGATTCATCTGTTGTATGATCAAAATATGACTAAAGTGTTCTCCCCAGCACACATCTCATTATTCTAACAATACTTGGTTAGATATTTGTGCTTAATGTTTTATTCAGTCTGTTATGATTCATTTGTTCTTTAACTTATGCAATAGTTCCATATTCAAATTCAAGCACTTTACCTCATTGCTGTACATTTATACAAACTAATATCGTTAGCATGGCAAAATTTACTAACCTTCCCGTGACACGTTATTGATTTGTGAATTCTTATGGTCTCCTGTGTTTGTATGGGCCTGTTTAGATGTCCGATTCCCTCAACATATTTCTCACCTTAGAGGGATTTGTCGTCTTTCCCCGGAAGCCACTTTGGTCTTCCTGTTACTTGATCATTTATGGTATGTGTAATGCTAACAAGGACTTTGCTTTTCAATCATTTGTCTGATGAGGCTTCTCTCTCTCTCTCTCTCTCTCTCTCTCTCTCTCTCTCTCTCTCTCTCTTTTACTGTTTAGTCCTAATTTGTGTCAGTGAGTACTTATCTCTGTGCTTACCTTGTAGTAAACAGTCAAAATAATAATGGAAAAAAGTAAATGGAATTTGCAGAATAATGGGCTGATTTCTGATGAGATAGATAGGAAAATAAAGAATTCATGAAAGGGAAGTTAAGAACTGCAAGTTTGAAGCCATCAAGTGACTCATACTAAATGAAACACCTTTGTGGTTATCTGGTAACTTGTTGGTTGATGTACACCAATTCTCATTGCTCCCTTCAGTACCCAAAGTATCAATAATTTGTTTTCTTATGTTAATAGCAGAGTTGATATACTGTTTGTATGCTCATTAAAGAAAATGCAGTTTTCAAATTCATGTATTCCTGATTAAGTCTTAGGTAGCATTGAATTATAGTGTATATCTTGGGCTTGCAAAGTTAATGATACTGATTTTTCTTTGATATAACCCCCTTTCTTTTTGAGGATTTTTTATAACGTTTGTCTGATACATACTCATTACCTTCATCATTAAAGTTTGATCAGGTGAACTCTAAATATCAATCATGGCCAGCTAAGTAAATCACATGTAAGATAGTCACCTTTGCTTCTAGTGTTCCCTTTACTTTTTTTTTTATGACATTTAAATGTTTTATAAAGGTGAAAAAAAAGTAGTGAAGGTGAGAAATTTTTTTTTTGAGTAATTTTTTTTCCGACAAATATTGCAGAACTTCAAAATTGTTGATTGAAGAAAAAAGGTATTGATATTAACTCACTAATATGGTACATGCTTTACACTAAAAGTAAGGTTTGTATTATGTAGCAGTATTATACAGGGGATGATTTCCATATTAGTTATGATTCTAGAATGGATTTCAGGAAATGTTAATGTTTTAAGATTTATTTTGAATTTAAGAAACAGTGCTGAAGTCAAAGCATGCAAAGTTTAGATTTAAGATTTTATTTTTGTTTCCTTCATCTTATTTTTATCTCTGTTCCCTGTGCTTGTGTTCATGTAGATCCTTCTATAAACTCATGTGTCTGCACAGCTCCACACATTTATTTATGATGATTGTTTTTTTTCTTTTTTTTTTTTTTTTTTTTTATATATATATTCCTGCGCTTTGTCTCTTTTGCTGTTTGTACTCCTGTTGTGCATATACTGCTAGTTATGTAAATCATGTAATCTTTTGCAGTATGTTGTTCATGCCTGTGTCACTGCTCTTTTTTGCATTAAGTAACTGCTAAACTTTAGTATTGCTCAGTTAATGATTCTTCATATCCAAAAATCACTCTTCTTTCTTGAACAAGCTGTTTCATTTACTGGTATTTACTTGATCTACTTTACATACTGTTATGTTTGATGACAGAATTTATAAGAATATTTGGTTGGTAGATGTTATTTTGCCATGACTCATAATGCCAGGAAGGTTGTTTTGAAAATATCTCAGACTAAAAGTGTTCTTTTTTATAATTTTCTTGCACTCACCAAAACTCATTTTCCATACTGTGACCAGATGGCAAGGGAGAACCAGTCCGGGATTGAACCACAACCTCTTCGAACATCAATCAGGCACTGTACCCACCCCACCTCGGCTAAGGGACAAAAATGCGGGTATCCTTATGGACATTTGAACCCTACACCTCCCCGCAATCGTGCAGTGAGTTGAATAATGTTTTTGAACCTTTTGCATTTGTGATTATTTTCATGTTTCCTTTAGTTCACAGTTGGTAAATTATTCTCATACTAATTCCTTTTTGTTGAGAAATATTGCTTTTCTGTGGGAGGAAATGTATCATATTTTGTTCAGTTTGAGAAATTAATTATGAAATATTATCACTGTCTTTGTTAAAGCTCATATTAAGTATTAAACATTTTGTAGTCTCCAGCAAATACTGTTATCCCCAGGTAACTTAGTAAACTGTATTATATCTTGCAAGTCAGTTGCTGTTTTCCAAATTCTTAAAAAATGTTTACATCTTCCTGTAAGTCAAATGCTAAAGGCAGCATGTTTAGTTTTGGTCAAAGTTCGCATTAGGTAGATATTTAGTTTTCAAAATGTTTAGTCATACTTTTCTGAAAGCCCATTGTGAAACCACAAAAAATTATCTTATTTTTATACTATATACTGTATGTGTAGCTTGTATTATTCATCACAAGGTACTGTTATGTCATGTTCCACTTTCTTATACTTCTTCCATATAATTGAGCCTTTTACAGTAAAAGTCCTGGTTCAGTTTCCATTGAGCTTGGCTTATTATAGTTGTGTTGTTTTGCCTTACAAGAAAATACTTGATTTGTGAACTAATCAAAACACATTTTGTTAAATTTGTTGATTATATTTTTTTAGCTGTTAAATAAAAGCTTAGCATTTCCTTTTTAACTCACCTCCTGAGCTATTGTTATCACACTGCATCTGTTGTCATCATTATTTGTCATCAGTATGTAAATTTTTCACAAAGGATAGAGCATATTGGAGCAATGTCATAAACAAGGGGCTACATGTAATTGAGCTGGACCAAGGCATGTGAAGCAGTTAGGGGAAACCGTGCAAAGTGCCTGTGGGACTTGGCTATAGATTTTGGCTTAGGTTTTGGTGCACTATATATGACAGTTAGAAAGTGATTGTGAGCAATGAGGCTGTTCTTAATCTGTTTCTGGCACTACCTTGTTGAATGGAAACTCGTGAACTAGTCAGAGAAATTAACATAGAAACCACTGGGTAAATTGAACCAAAACATTTCAGAAATGATTTGTGGATGGTCCTTTACCAGTTTTTCTCACTTCCTGCTCCTTCAACATCTAATATGACCACTGCAAGGCCATATTGTCTCTTACTGGATGAAATTTCATGAATCTTGATGAAACAAATCACTTTCAGAAATGACTGATGGGATGAAACACAGAATCTCTTGTGATTGTTCCAACCTTGCAACAAGGACAACATGTGTTTTCATGGCCAGAAGGGAGTGATGCAATGTAGTTAGTGAAGTAAACTAGTGTATGAATTGAGATATAGTGTAAGAAAAAACATGCAACTGATGAAATGTAAATAGTGAAGTAAACTAATGTGTAGACTAAGCCATAGTGTAAGAATAGATAACATAATTCAGTAGTAAAATGTGATGTGAGAAATAAATTTGTGGATAGACTAAGACATAGTATTAGAAACCAAGTTCTTGTTTATTTTTTTTAATTGTGTCATGCTTAAAAACCTGATAACAAGTGAACTCTACTGAGAAAGGCGAACAAATCTATCTCATTGTGGTCGTTCACATGGTAAGTCATTGCGTTTTCTGTACCTTTTCTTTTACTCATTGAATGACAGTTTGTCATAAAGAAAATTCTGAAATTGTTAGATCATTGCACCATCTATCTGGTCACCTGGAAAACAGAATTGTTTACAGTGGGAATAGTTCCTGGTGCACAATCCCTCCACAACTGGCCTCAGTCTCCAACCGCCCTTACTTTGTGTCATTGTCCTCTATGGTATCCTTGTGACCTGATTTAATCTTGTGTGATATATTGTTTGAGTAGGTGTAAACTTTATCTTGGATTACTTTTGCTTAGTTATTTGCAACCTTGTGGAGAACCTTTCTTTGGTTAACTTCATTCTCTTGGGATGCCAGATTATCTGGTTAAGCCATCTGAAAGGGCAGGACCACGGTCCTCATTTAATAGTGATCTAACCAGGAAGTGTTTCAAACTGCCGTCCCCCAAAAAATTTTGTCAGATAAGGGAATATGCTACTGCTAGACTTGACACTCTTAAGCAGTTAAAGAGTATGCTCTCTTCAAATCAGAGTGGATGTTTTAGTTATCTCTGACATCATGTCTGATAACACAAGATTCAGTCATTGATGAATATATTTTAGTCTAGAATTATGGGACATGCTATCACTTGTAACATTATTACTCTATCTGGATTGTAATGAGTTGCCCCTCTTATTAGCATCCTTGATGTTGTTCATCAGCCAGGGTTATATTAAATGAACTGTCAACCACAGAGGAAAATATCATTAATCTGCCACTCAGCTGACTAGTATCTCACAATGCACACTGATATCCATATGCTTTTATCAGGCATCCTTTTAAAGTTTACACCATTACAGCAGTTCCTGATGCTGCTTCTTTGGAGCATTGTTTACAGACTACCCTCTCATGCTTCATTTGCTACCTGCCAAAATAATGATTCAAACTCATCATGTGGGCTGCTTTTATCTTTGGATGTTTCTACATCCTGTGATTATGGCATAAATAACAGTAAGATATTGTAGAACTGTCCTTCTTCTAGCAAAGAAGTGATGCATAAGTGAGTTGTACTAACACTGTATCAGAATATAGACATTGTGAACAAATGCAGAAAGGTAAGAGGTGTATTGATTTTATGAAAGCATACAGTGCTGCTTCATCAACTATCTGTGGTATTAAGGTTCAGAAAGAACAGCTACTTTAGATTTTGTTGGATAAGAATCAGGAAGTGCTGTGGCTAAGGGAGAGACTGTGGTTAAACCTAAATTGGAGCAGCTACATACCATCTTGTATGAATAGTTCAGATTGAAATGGTCTGATTGTGCACCAGTTTTATGTTCAATGCTGACTGAAAAGGCTAAAGATTTTTATAACCAAATGAACTTGACGATAAATGTGCATTTTCTGATGGCTGGCTGCCTTATTTTAAGTTTTGCCCTTGTATTACAAGGCTTGATGTATCTCATGAGCAAAAATCAGGTGATCTTTAGGCTCATGAAGAATTGTGTGGTATTTTTGTTTGTTTGACTGATTAACTTGGACACTTCACTTAGACATTTATCTAAGGTGTTTTAAATGTTTTTCAATTGTTTATGTTTTTTCTTCTTACACTGTTATTTAGAATTAATATCATCATAGATGGTTACACTTTGGAGTATTAATTTTTTTCATATTTGCCATTTCCCACATTATTGAGGTAGCACCAGCTGTGGAGGAAGAAGTGGCCTCATTTGCTCAAGTTCACTCTTTATCTTTCATTTATAATGCACTGAACCCAGGGCCCCCTATTCTCAGTTAGGCCCCAGAGACCTTTCCATAGTTTCCTCTGAATGCTTCACAGGTCCTGGTGTAGTCCTGTGACT
Source organism: Panulirus argus (assembly GCA_038088735.1). Classification (NCBI taxonomy): domain Eukaryota; kingdom Metazoa; phylum Arthropoda; class Malacostraca; order Decapoda; family Palinuridae; genus Panulirus; species Panulirus argus. Next base: position 6,022 of record JAYMFT010002216.1, on the reverse strand, counting down.
GGACATTGTCCAGTGAAAACCACTTTGCTCCAGATCACTTTATTCATTGAACACATCATGTCATCCTGCCTGTTGAGGCCTCAAACCATCATACCTTCTTTCACTTCGTTCTTCCACCTCTTTGTTGTCCCACTTTTTTCCATTCCCTCCACTTCTGACTTGTATACACTCTTAGTCATCCTCTCCTCACCCTTTCTCTCCATATATCCACACCATTTCAGCATAACCTCTTCAGATTTCTCACATGTACTCCTCTCTCCTCTTACTACCACACCTCTCTCTTACCCCATCATTTTTTTATTCATTCATCCCTTTTTTATACCATATATTGTCCTCAAACATTTAATTTCCAAAACATCCATCCTCTTCTGTATGCTGTTATCTAAGGGTTGTTTTCACTACTAAACTTAATAACATTGCTTTTATTCACATTTACTCTCAACTTTCACCTTTCTTACACATTCCCAAATGCAGACACCAAGGACCTCCATGGTGTAGTGGTTAGTATTATAGACCATCCCACATGCATGTTCAGCCTGGGATCAAACCCACATAAGTTCGAATCCTGGTCATGACAGAATGGGTATCTAGCATAGGCTAGGATGTGTGTTTGTGTGTGTGTGTGTGTGTGTGAGTGAGTGTGCCTACACACACAGGAGTAAAGACATGGTACATATACAAGGTAAAGAAGTTGTTGCAAAAATGAGTGTAGAATCTCTCTCCCTCTAAAACACAAAGAGTAAACCAGCTTCTGGAGTTTCTCTCTTGAATCTGCCACTTGCTCCACATCATCAGCAAGCAACAGCTGACTCACCTCCCGGGTGCCCGTACCCCCGACATTGTATAACTTTTCCTCTCTCCAAGACCCCTGTATTTAGCTCCCTCAGCATCCTATTCATAAACAAATTAAACAGCTTTGGTGACAATACACTTTTGCTGCAGAGCTACCTTCACCTAGAACTATTTACCTTTCTCTCTTCCTGTGCACATACACACCTTAATCTCATGATAAAAGCTCCTCACTACATAAAGCAGTTTTCCTCTTACGCTATACTTGCAGCACCTCTCACTAAGCATTTCTGTTAATCCTATCATACGTTTTCTCTAGATCCATAAGCGCCACCTACAAGTCCTTCAGTTTTTTAAGTATTTATTGCACTTTTCTTTAAAATAAACACTTGATCTACACATTCTTTACCACTACTGAAGCCATTGTTCCTCCCCAAACTGAAACTCTTTGCATCCACCATCCTTTCAACTACCACACCCTCATACATCTTACCATGTACATTCAGAAGCTTATACCTTTGTAATTTGAACATTGAGTTTTGTCCCTCTTTCCTTTATACAGTAGCACTACACAGCATTCTGCCAATCCTCAGGCACTTCACCATAAGTTGTACATACACTCATGCTTCATTTGCTACCTGCCAAAATCATGAATCACACTCATCCCTTCTATTCCAGCCATTTTAGCTTCATTTCGTCATATGCAAGGCTTTCTCCACCTCTTCTCTTTTCACCAAACCACTTTCTATGCTTCTCCCATTTTGCATACCTCCACTTCCAAAACATTTCTCATTTGCCCTCCATTATCAAGCATCAATATAGTGAAAAAAAAAATCTGGTTAAATTGGGGAAAACAAAGTAATTCAAACAGCAACAGGTCAATGGGTCCTTTCGTGACTGTTTGTGATATTGGAACATACTGAAAATTCACAGATCAGTGTGGTAAGAGTGATGGCATACAGATGATTCAGAGAAAAACCTGGAAACTGTTCATGTGACGAAGGAGGCTCAGATAATATTAGTTGTGGACTTGAATGAAGAATACATCAAGTCTGTTCTTAAACATATCTATAGTTCTGCTTTCAGCCACTCCTGTAACTACCATATTATCATATCTGGAACTGCATAGGTCTGGAAAGTGCTAGATGATAAAACTTTCCCTTTAGCAAAACTGTATATGTACTGATGGAGGTAGTGATGAAAGATAATGAATAGAATAATGATACTAATAATAACAATGAATGTTTTCTTCAATGAACTATAGCTAGAGGATGAAAACAAGTGAATAAAGCACGCATGATGCAAACAGTAGAGGTTTAGAAAGAGAAGGGTGCAGATTTAGTTTAACAGCCTTTGCAGAAACACTGGGGTGGCAGTGTGCTGACTATTGATAATATTTATATTGGTTGGGTTGGAACTCTTCTTGTAGCAGTCTGTATATATGTATTTATAGGCTTAGCGAAATTTTGGTTCTGAACTGCAACTCAGGTGATGGGAAGTGTTGGTGGCATGTGTGGTACAGCAGCTTTATCAAAGCTGTCAGATGAGGTCACGGTGATGGTTGAGGAGAGATGGGAGAATCAGTGTATTGTGTGTCTCTAAACTGATGGTGCATTCCCTTTTCTTTGCCTTTTTAAGCAGTCCCAGTTTTGTGGTGGATAAGGAAGAAGACAAGGCAAGGGAGGTATAGGTGAATTTGGAAAGAATGAAAGTTGTGTAGATACCCTTGAGTTTAAAGTTCAGGGTGGCCAAGTATCTTGAGTTAGTGAAGAATGTAGAGATGATAGCTGGAAGATTTGATAATGGAACTGAAGTGTTCTGTATGGTTCAGTTTATTGTCCAGAGATACGCTGAGATGCTTGGTGGATTAAACAGCCTGAAGAGGGCAGGAGCCTAGCAAGACAGTAGAGTGTGGTATCTGGTTGGAAGTATGGCATTTTTGCATCTCTTTCATCATGGTTTGGTTGATGGTAATGTGGTTGGTGGTAGTTGAGTTCTGGAGGCTTTTAAGGTTGTTTTAGATGGCAGTTTAGTCGGGAGAGCTGTTGTCAATTTTTTTTTTCTCTTTTATGTTTGAAGGCTACAGGCAGGGACTAAAGTCCTCATCAAGGCCAATGCTGATACCAATGGTAGAGTCCTCAACGTGCTTCCATCAAGCAGGTTCTTCCATCCGGGCATCATGTATAAGGATGAAGGTGAGAGCCACAGAGATCTAGCATCTCTCTAGATTATTATAAATAAAGTGGAGGAAGCTGACAAAATGATTTATGGTATAGGCCTTTATATTACCATATCACTGAGGTGTTATGGAACTTGCAGTGTCTGCGTCCACTTAAACTGTGAGCTTTCACTTGATGTGGTTGTTGTTAGTTGAGTTATGGAGGCTGTTAACCATTTCACTGAAGCAGTCCTGATTTCCATTGAATGCTGTGTGCAGGATATTCTCAAATATTCTAAACCAGTATCTCCATAAGTTTGTTATTGTTAAACATAACACAACTTTCTAAATATAGTTGATGTAAAACTCACCCTGGTGAAACTGTTCACACTTGCCATTTGCCTTTTAACTTATGCTGCTCTGCTGTCAGATGTGTGAAGTACTCTGGGGGTACTGTACTTCCAAGGATACATAGTGAATTGCCTAGTAATTTGGAAATGTTTTTGTCCCAAACAAATGCAATTACTTAGGGTTTTTATCAATAATATCTGTTCTCTTGTAGGAGTGTCATAGCATCACTGACTATTACAAAATATAATGGCATTTATCTCGCACATGCTTGCTTGACATATTCACGCATACTGACCAGTATATGGAAAAAATTAAGGCTGCAGCATATGGTAACAATGTGTGGGATGCCACTACAAACATTACTGGCTGTATATTTACTTCAGGGCATAGCTGGCAAATTCAAGTATTATTAATGTGTACACCCTAGCTGCAGCAAACAGGAAAACAAAGTATCAGGACATATATGCATCAGCTACAGTGAAAGGGTTAAGGGAGTTTTGGAGAATAGTGTATTCGAGAGAGCTGTTGTCAATTTTTTTTTCTTTCTTATGTTTGAAGGCTCCAGGCATGGGCTAAAGTCCTCATCAAGGCCAGTGCTGATACCAATGGTAGAATCTTCAACTTACTTCCATCAAGCAGATGCATCCATCAGGGCATCATGTATAAGGATGAAGAAACTCAAGTTTCGCATCTTTGTGGCCTGATACCACAGGTAAAGAACTGGAGGGTGAAGATGGCTCCTCCGAAGTGTACAGCCTGACAACACTCCTTGAGAAAGTGCGCATGCTATGGAATGAGTCCTCTCTCTTGATAATTATTTTATGTCTGACAACATTGAAAGCTCTGAAGTTAATGAAGGTGAGAGCCACAGAGATCATACATCTCTCTAGTTTATGATACAAAAGGTGGAGGAAGCTGATGAGGTGGTGTGTTGTAGAGATCTCCCTGTTACAGACTGCTGCGGGCCTTTGGAATTTGTAACATCTGTTTAAGCCAATTCAAACTCAAACTTTGACAGAGGAAATTGGGGATTGTGGTGATGGCACTGGGTTATGGCAAAATTTTTTTGGGCTTACTGACTTTGGTACTGGACAAACACAGTCTCCCAGTAGGCAGGGCATTTTGATTGCTGGAGAGCAATGATTCTGGAACAGAGGGGTTTAGATAGCATAGGAGAAAAAAACCTTGTAGAGTTTCATTGGTTAAATCACTCCGTGTTGCAGAGTGCCTTACACTTGGGATGTGAACTATTTGGAGACTTCATATTCATGCACTGAGTCATTTGGTGTTGGGCCTGTAAACTGGGAGGCAGGTGATGTTAGGGTTGAGGAGTCAAAAGCAGATGGTGACAAAGGCATTGTTATTAAGCTGAGCTGCTTCATCATTGGAGAGGTGATTAATGTAGGAAGAAGAGGCAGTCTTCTTGTAAAAACTGCTTTTTTTATATGTTAAACTGCTTCTTGTTAATAAGTTGAGCTGCTTTGTCATTGGAGAGGTTATTAATGTAGGGAAAGGAAGAAGTCTTTATGTTAAAACTGCTTTGTTAATATGTTAAGCTGCTTCTTCACTGGAGAGATGATTAATGTAGGGAGAGGAGGAAGTCTTCCTTTTTGAACTGGACATCTCTTTCAATTTTCTTACTGCTTGATATGTTGGATTATTTTAGCTGCTTTACTTGACAGGGTAATAGTAATTCCTTGCAGTTTGTATTTCATTAATTGCTTTAGTATGAATGGCCTTGTTGTGTTAGAAGGCAATCTCTTTGCTGCATTAGTCTCATAATGTCGGGCATAATCCATGACTCATCATATCTTAAAGAAGAAGCAATGATATGCTCCCATGATGGTGCCTAAATTATTTTCCCATATAGTTTTTAAGTGATCCATGCTTTTGACTTAGTCCAGGGATGCCTAACAACCCACTGTCTAAAGTGATGTATTGGACAGTTGGTTACTAATAAGTATGTCTTTTCTTGACATTCAACCCTAGATTTTGGGTTGCTTTGAAAGTTATGAACCATAGAACTGATATGCATTGACTGTAAAAAAAAGATGACAGTGACTTAGATGATAGGTGCTGTTTTGTCACACAGAATAAAGTCAGGACTGTTCTGACCTTGTGTTGGAAAGTTTCTAACTTGTCACAAGTACAATACAGCTGATCATGTACTTCCATGGTTTTATTGCATTAAATTCCCCATACAGGCATCCCTGTATTGCATGAGGGATGTGTTTATGAAAAAATATGTTTTCATTGAATCCATGCAAAATAAGGTTAAGGGAGTAGTAAAGGGTAAACTAGAAATGTGTTTCCAACACCCTCCAAAGAACCACTTTTTCACTTCTGCCACATAACTCACATCTCTGTCTCTCTCACAGTACTTAACAATACATAACACACTCAACCATTCACTTTCCTCTCAGACTTTTTCAACATTTTTTCTAAAATTATTATGACTGTGCAACTTCATTCAGATTCTTTGGTTCAAAATCAGAATGGCATTGCTGGATAAGGAGGGCAGGTTAATTCCAAGGTCCCCCTTCACTGACATCAAGCAACTGGGACCTACTCCACTCTTCCAGATACAGCTCTTTCTCTCTTCATATCCACATTTACAGTTTTATATATATATAAATTTATATATATATAAATTGGAGGTGGAAGGATGGAGTGAAAGGGATTTTGAGCGATCGGGGCCTGAACATGCAGGAGGGTGAAAGGTGT
>JAYMFT010002205.1:0-17331 GCA_038088735.1 Panulirus argus | reverse complement strand
GAGCCTTCGAGGAGGATGAGCACTCCCCGCCTGACTCCTTCTTCTGTTTCCCCTTTTAGAAATTGAAATACAAGAAGCGGAGGGTTTCCAGCTCTCCCCTCCCGCCACCTGTAGTTGCACTCTATGACACGCAGGGAATATGTAGGAAGTATTCTTTCTCCCCTATCCTCTATCAATTAATTCATAATCTAATAAAGCCTATTGACCATCTCCTACTCACATACCTATACTTGTGAATATCTCTCTTTTTTTCAAACCAGATATTCCTAGTCACTTTTTTTTTTTTTTTTTTTTACAAATCCATGAGCTCTTCACCATTTCCATTCACAAAACTGAATTTCCCATTTGCACCAATTATACCCTCAACTGCCATATTACTCACCTTCGCATTTAAATCACCCATCACTAATACCTGGTCTCGTGCATCAAAACTGCTGACAATCTCACTCAGTTGCTCCCAAAACATTGGCCTCGCGAGATCTTTCCTCTTTGTTTTGGTCTCAGTCTGCCTCTAGCTATCATGCAGTCAGGTTGTATACAGAAAATTGTGACTTTATCAAGTACTTTTGCAATCCTTACAGTTCAATGTGGCATCAAATGATAGAGGAATTAAAAGTAAGCATGTGAATTGTATATTGTATATTGTGGTGGGGTGAGAGAAACAGATTAGGTGGGAAATGCTATACTGATTCTCGCGTTTTGACAGAGTTTTGATCTCAGAATGAGTTCAGAAAAACAGGACTCCAGCTTATATATGTGTCATGTCAGTCTTCACCCCCCTGGATACCTGGTGTGACCACCTGAATGGTTGGACCCGGCATTTGACCTTGCTGCGTCTGACATGTCGCACCTTGCTGCCCCTGTTGTAACTGACCTCGTCGTCTCCGTCAAGCTTGATCTCACTGCCTCTGCCACGGTGATCTGTCTCATGGCCACTTTTGCAAGGCACATAAAGCCGTCCTGGTTTCATGTTTTCTTATGTCATTATGTAAGCTGCCTCAATCATTTTTCTTACTTTCCTTGAACTGCCTTTTCTTTGTATTTTCATCCCACTCCAGTTCGGCAGGTGCCCTTTTTTCTCTGCATGCACCACCAGTGAGTTAGAGGTTCTGGTGAGTCAGAGAGAGGGTTAGAAAAGGGACAGGTGGAACACAGGAATGACATCAGGGCACACACAACCTCTAACTCACTGGTGGTGCATGCAGAGGAAAAAGGGCACCTGCCAAACTGGAGTAGAATGAAAATACTAAGCAAAAGCAGTACGAGGCTTACATAGTGACAAAAGAAAACACAAATCACTGGAATGGCTTTGTGTACCTTGCAAGAGCAGCTGCAAGACAGACCACCACGGCAGAGGCGGCAAGATCAAGCTTGATGGAGATGACGAGGTCAGTCACAGCAGGGATGGCCAGGTGGAACATGGCAGAGGTGGCAAGGTCAAACGCCTGGCGCAGCCATTCGAGAGGTCACACCAGATACCCAGAGTGGTTAAGGCCAATGACGACACATATACGAGCTGGAGTCCTGTTCTTCTGTACTCAATCAGTGATCAAGACTCTGTTGAAATGTTAGAATCAGTATAGTGTTTCCCACCCAATCTGTGTTTCTCTCATGCCACCACATCATCAGATTGTCATGGGATATTCTTATTGTATATTGTATCAAAAAGTGGTTACATTTGATTTAACAGACTTTCGGCATTAACAGACACCCCTTCCTCCCTATTAATCTGTTTGGCATTAACAGACACTCCTTCCTCCCTATTAGTCTTTTATATTGAAGGATTACTCTACATATCATTTGTCACCCACTCTCCTCTTTTCCAAGCTCACTGACTTTCATCCTCTTCTCATCCATATCACTTCCTGTTCTCCAGCAGCCTCCACACAAATCTTCACCTTTGCCTCCACCAGGTAACGATGAGATATTCTGCTCGTTGCCCCTTTCAGTACATTCACATCCAAGGGTCTCATGCACAATTATCAGTTTGTACTTAATAATGCTTGATTACCATATTTCATTCTCTACGTATATTTATGTATGTCCCGCTTTTTTAACCAGGTATTCCCAGTCATTTGCCATTTTTCAATACACAACTCATTATTCTGTTCACCATTCCTATTTCCCTTACTGAATACCCCACACCCCTTAATTATACCCTTGACTGCCGCATTACAGATGGTCCTTGTTTAGTGTTGGGGTTAGGTTCTTTGAAAGGAGAACACGGATTGAATCTGTGCTTAGATATGGAGATATGTTTCTACACTCATTATACTTCCCAAAAAACATCATATTCATGGCATATTCGGGTATGAGTAATCATAGTATTACACTGTTACATTATTCAACTAGTTGAATAGAACTTTTACAACATGTCCCATCCATCTTGACATCAGATAGTGAAATCATATTGACCCTGGAGATTGTGGTGGGATGGAGGCTGCCTTGGGACTTGGTAGGAGACAGAGGAAGGATTATCTTACCGTTCTCTGTAAAGCAACAGAATCTCCTTTACTGGAAGGAAATCTATAATGTGGTGGTGATGACTGAGATTAAGAAGAATGAGATTGTGATAAAGAGTTGAGGTAGATGATGTGCTAGTTGCTCATAACAACTGCTTCACTGCCAGGTGCTAGTGATCAGATATTGTTTACGACCTCAGTTTATCACTATCAACTTTTTCTTTTCTTTCACTGTCAAAAAATTGATCTACTGCACATATACATCATTATTATGCATACTATAAGATGATTAACAATGACAACACACAGTAGGAAAGAAAACTTTCTTGTCTTTGTGGCAGTCAGAAAGTCTGCTGCCACCACATACCCTAACTCTCATTCACTTCCTGACCAGGAATACCCAGCTTTTATTTTAGCTTCAGGGGAGCCACATCAACATCACTACTCATAACATGCAGTGCACCTCAGGGCACCAAGATGGGGCTGCTCTACTTCCTCATGATTATCAGTAATTCCATAAGGGACACAAAGCACCCCTGGAAGTACACAGACCACTCCACCTTTGGCATCACTATCATCAACAATTCTCCGGACTTCATTGCCTCTCAGCACATCATTAACAACCTTCAGGAGTGGACTACAGCCAATGATGTCATCAACCACACCAAGACTGTGATGATGCATATCAACTTTGGCGCAGACAACACCTTGCCCCCAAACATCACACTATTCCCAGACATCCTGTACATTGTCGAAGACTTCATACTTCTTAGTGTCACTATATACAACAGCTTAACCCATTCACTGTGGCTAGTCCATATGTGGTCTTTCTGAAGATTAAGGGTTCACACATATGGTTTTTGCAATCAAAACTCCTGGGTAGGAGCTTGGCAGGCAAATACTAGTGATATAAGACCTAGCTGGCATAATTCATATTGTTGCCATAAGATATGGACATTTTGTTCAAACTGTACATATGCGAGTCATAGTGCAAGGTAATGGCAGGGACAAGAGTAAAACAACACTGGGCTGCTGTCATGCCATCTTCTGACCCCACTAATTATGCTGATGTTCTTACATGATATGGCTCAGATCAACTAAATATATGAATAAGAGAAAATGGATGCCCATTTAGTGAATATGAAAGGTACGTATAGTGACCCCAGGGGAGACAGTTAGGGTGCACATGATGCTCACACACTGACGTCAAAACAAACATGGTGTGTGAGGGATGTGGCTGGAGCAGGTAGCAGTATATGGGACAGGCAAGAATGTCAGGAAAAGCAAATGCTTGTTTGAAGGAACTTGGCTTTTTCTAGAGTTTATTGACAAACATAATGGAAAAGATTGTGAAGGAAACAATTTGATAATATCTGCATATTAGGGAAACATTACCTCCATTTTCACTTTGCTGTAGAGTGGTTAACAGGAATGACACAGTCAAGGTAGAGATGTATCTTTTTCTCTGTTCAGTGATTCTCATGTCACCAGTAGAAAGAAACAGAGTGAATGACTATTGGACAGTGGATGATATGCACAAGATGAAATTTTTTTGGAAAGTTAATGCTTTTTGACTGCCTTCAAATTCCTGCAAGCTATCCACTTTGTTGACAATAAACAGCTTGTATGAGGAGGTGATAAGTTGCAGAAAATCTATTTTTTGAACATATACACAGAATTCTAGATAAAGTTCATGTCTTTTTAAGATCTTGCACTATATAATTTCAAGATTTATGAAGAGATGAGAGTTTAGTGCTGTGGAGAGGTCATCTGGCATGTGCTTTCCTGTGAACAAGACTGTTTTCAGATTCATAGAGTAAATTAGAGATATCTTGAACATTATTTTTCACAGTTTTTTTTTATACATATTCACCATTTCCCACATTAGCAAAGTAGTGTCAAGAACAGAGGACTAAACCTTAGAGGGAAAATCTTCACATGGCTTCCTTCTCTGTTCTTTCTTTTGGAAAAATAAAAAACTTGAGGGGAGGATTTCCAGCCCTCCACTCCCACTCCTTATAATTGCCCTCTACGACATGCAGGAAATAAGTGGGAAATATTATTTCTCCCCTATCCCCAGGGATAAGATATTTTTATGTCATTTAAAAACAGTTATCCATATAAAGCTGTCACTACACTTTCACAAGAAAATTGAGTGAAATCAAAATATCCTGCTGGTGTATTGTGCATGTAGCAGCATAGAGACAAGTGATTAACCTTGAAAATGTGCACACGTTGACAGCAAAAGAACAGCCAAACTCTGCTAAGTTGTATGCTGTTGCCATCAGGAGAGAGTATCTGATTTGTTTTCATTACTAAATTTTTTTTAATGTCATTTTTTTTTTAATTTTTAAGTAATTATTAGCACACATGGGGAAAGGCCATAAAAATTAACCAGCTGCCATGAATGGGTTAAACTGGAAGAGCTATATAAATGCTATCATCAAATCCTCCTCATGCTGTCTGTACCTTGTCCACTGATTCAAATGACTAGATGTTCTGCCATTGAGCTCCGGAATGCCTAAACCATCCACTTTCTACATAAGTTTACCTCTGCCTCCCCAGCCTGGTCCTCCTCTCTCACAGATACACAGAGGGACCAGTCAGAAAGAGTACAGAAAAGGGCATACAGAATCATCCTAGGCCCTTCTTACACCACCTACCAAGAGGCCCTTGGCAATAAACTGCTGACACAACCTCATCATGGATGACAACCATTTGTCACCACAATCGACTTGTTCCTGTCAGAGCATGTTCAGAAAGATATCAGAAGAGTTCTATACCTCTTGTTATGAACATCATAAACAATCCATGAAAAAGTCCGTGTCTCAGCAGGTGAACAGCTCAGTTGTCTGTTAATAAAGCTGTGTAGTATGTCAACTAATGTATTACTGTATTCATCTCTTAATGTTCAGCTAAGGGTATAATGTATAAATTGTAGTATTTACTGTGTAAACAATTCATTTTAGCTGTCACCCTGACATCTACATGTACCTCACCACATATCCAAACCATGGAAATATCCAGCCCACTATTGTCTGTGATAAACTCTTTAATGTTTAGTAAGCCAGTTACTATCATGACCTGTCTGTTCTGTAATGTCTTTAATACCTCAAGAATGTATTTTCAGCCAAATGGCTGCCTAAATCCAATAAATCAGTATTTATTTGTTTATGTGATTATAGAATTTATTGTTCACACACACACGCACGCATGCACGCACTCATGCACACACACACACACACACACACACACACACACACACACACACACACACATTCACACACACAGTTAATATTTGAAAGTATCTCTAAAACATATTGGATTTATGATAACTATAAGGGTGAATTGAAAATGGAAACATACTGAAAGAAAGAAATGTCTCTGTTGATGTGGCCACTTGACAGGCTGCTTCTGCCACAGCCCAGCCACCCTTTCACACAAACAAACTTACTCCTTACACCTACTCCACTCTACTATCAGCTGTTTTTCATAACTCCCTACTCCATACACATGCCAAACTTTCACACATGGAAAATTTATTTAAGTTTATAGGGTTCTTGCTAACATATCAAAGCAGCAGTGGGAGATGATGGTGAGTAGGCATGTTACTGATGTGGTTCCTACTTAGACAGCATAGACCTTTTCTTGAAGAAGGCATCCCAGGTTAATTACCATGCCAGGCGCTTCCTCTCATGTAGCAGTTCTTGAGAGCAGTCCAGTTGATGTTGGTGCTACACTCCCAGTTTGGATCATTTTTGGAAAAAGACTCTGGTACATACATAAATTTTGTGATGCTTTCACCCAGAAATGCTGTAGTTAGGTTTCTATCTGGTGCAGTCTCTTCTTCATCACTGGTGGCTTTTGCCTCAACATATTGTTTCAGCTCTTTCACCTCATCAGTAGTTAGGTTCTCCCCATGAGACCAAAGTAGATTTTCCATATCAGCATCCACTATTAGATGTAAAATGAGATCAAACAGCAAAGTGCTTATTTAGTGGCAGGCAAAATTTGTACTGAATTTAAGTGGGTACAGCATGGCTGTGAACATTTGTATGCCATTCTCTCATTGGTTACTAAACAAAGAAAGGAGAGTGCTGATTGGCTAAGTGAGTGTCTCATTTCATCTTGAATTCCTACTTAAGTTAACTTTTAGGTGTAAAGACACAAAAGATAATATTGTTTCTTTAAATTATTGTAAATCATTGCAAAACTATGTGCATGTATGCAGAGAGAACGTTGTATATTTGTAAAATAAAGGAAAAGTGCACCGAGGCAATGTACAGCAGGCTGTTACGTACTCCTAATGCCTAGCATCTTTGACTCAGGTCAAGAACTAATGGACCATTCAGCTGTACGCCAGACTCAGTTTGATGGGTCCTTAGCTTACTAGACTAAATTTGCTATGGAACAGACTTTTATGGAAATGTCTGATAGGTCCCAGACTTAGTCTGTTGTGGTTCGCAGGTGTTAGTCAGTTGTGGTCCACAGGTGTCTGTTAGAAGCTACATTCTGATATATTGAAGTCTATTAGAACAGAGGTCTACTGTAGAATGAAATCACTAGTTTGGCACTAATTCTGTAATCACTTGATCCATTCTCGTGAAAACCTAGTTTTTTAGTTTTTTCATTGCTGCCATTGAAGATCTCATTCCACTGCATCTACTTAGATATGTTGCCAGAAAAGAAATTTAAGCCTCACATTTTGCTTGTTTTCTCTCCTCCAGTGTTTTAGTAGTTTTCATGAATTTTTACTCTTTAATTCTTAGTCCTAGAAATGATTTAAACCTTCAAGACAAATAGAATGTTTGGCCAAGCCAGGGAAGATATGTGGCTGCAGAAGGCACCATTTTTGTGAATCTACTTGTATGCAGGTACACACACACACACCACACCACACCACACCACACCACACCACATACACACACACACACACACACACACACACAGAGGGTAATTAAGTGTACAAGATTTCTGTACAACATATTAAGAAGGTCTGTGAATGTACTTGAGCATAGCTAGGAAGGCGGAAAGACTTAAAAAAAAAGAGAGGCTAGTCAAATGGTTGAGAACTTCTAGATGAACCTAAGATAAGATAGATACTTCTATGTAATGTGAATACCAGTTGACTCAGCATTACAGTATTGTGAAGTAAGCAAGATGATGGTGAGTACTATATGCTAACCCTACCTTGGGCAAAAGCTCCTTGTACTGTCTTTACTCACAGGTAGATCCTCTTGGCCTTGAGTCTCTTTTTAGTTAGTTGCTATTATCATTGGTTCATGTTTTTTTCTTTCCTGATATTTCAGTCGATCTGGTGGAAGCCGAGGGCGAGCAGGTGAGCGAGACCGTGAGGGCTCTGCTGGATCCACTGGCTCAGACCACCGTGCAGACCGAGAACTAAGATGGCGTGACCGTCACTACTCGGGACCCCGTAAGTGGCTCTCAAGCGCGCTGCTGTCGGTTAGAGTCACGCAACCCCATACAGGTTTGTTTATATTAGGCTGAGTCAGCTAATTGAGGTTTGTTCATATTGGGATGAGTCAGCAGTATTGTATTTTTGTTGTTGATGGAAAATTAATTGATCAGTATTTTGTTTATGCTGGCTGCAAGAACTTTCCTGAAAAATTAGGGCACAAGTCAAGGCTAGAATTTTGGTGTAAGGGATTAGCTGGAAGGTAAGATGTATGTTAACGTGGAGGAAGAGATTTTGAATCAGAATGGAAAGAATTTGCTCTGTCTTCCTGGTGGTACATTCTCTGTCAGGAGGGTGTTGCTATAACTGTTCCTGTATGTGGAAGAAAAGAGGAAGCTTATGCGATTACATATCTTGCCATTCACCATGAATTACCTGTTGTTTTTCCTCTACCAATTTTATTTAATCTGTACTCTGTTTTTATATCTTTTTATCCTTATATTATTTATGTACTACAGGGTTTTAAGTTTTACATATATTTTTTGCCATTTTTGAAAATTTAGGTAAGTTGCAATAAACTATCATACATAGTTTAGCCTTAAAACTCCTAAGTGTGAAAGGGAAGTAAAGTCTTTATTCTTAATGTATGCATACTTTCCTATAGTTGGCACAGGCGTGCATTAGGATCCAGGTGAAATATCCCTTTTAAGACACAGATTTTTGCACTCTGACAAAAGATATGGAAAATACATGCTTGCAATCAGACCTTCTAAAGGAATCAGACTTCCATCCATAAAATGGTAAGCAAGAGTACCTCAGCTGAGTATTTGATATATCATGATAACAGCATTTCTTTGGCTAGGTGAACTGAATGGGAGTCATTTTACTCTTGACATACAAGAATGTTAGTAATGGGTGAACCTTGTTAATCTGGCTTTCCATGGTCCAGAAACATCCATGGTTCAGACAGGTATAGTGAATATGCTTATCTGGCTAAACATATGATCACCTGAATATGTTTGCAGAAGATGCAGAGGTTATGAGGGAATTGAAAAGCAAAGAGACTGCATCAGCTTACAGAGGGACTCAAGCTGACTCCAAAGTTAATCTAAAACTTTACTGATGTAATTCAGCCCAAGGAGATGTAAAGTAATGCAGAAAGGACAGAGTGACAAATGACTTCAATACGATTTTTGTTGAGCAAAAAATTTGCTTCAAGACTCTGTGTGTGAGAAGGCTTTGGGTGCGAGATTCATCCCCAACCTGTCACCAGAGTCCCATTGTTGGAAAATATTAAGGGAACCACACTATTTGTGACAAATATAAGAATAGCCTTCTGTTATATGAATAAGGAAGTATTTAGTAAGCTATTCATAAGGCCAAAACTGGAATGTTTCTCATGTTTGGTCACCACACATAAAGAAGCAAAAAGATCTAATAGAGAAGGCCCAGAGGAGGTCAGTAAAGCAGGTACCAGATTTAAGAGTGCTAAAATGCAGAGAAAGGTTTAAGGTTTCAATTTACCCACTTTGTAAGAGAGAATAGTAAGGGGATGACCTGATCACAAGCTGAAGTTTTTAAAAGATCAATGATGTGGACTGTGGAAAATTCGGAAAATTCAGGAGAGATGTAGGGATAGGGCAACCAGAAGATGTATCATGAAATTAAGTAAGAAACTTGTTAATAAGGATGTAAAAAAATCCTTTAATAGTTTAAGAGTGGAGATTGAATGGAACAGAGTGACTGAGGTCTTAGTTAATGCAGACAGCATACATAGATTTAAGAACTGTATGATAGTAAAGAATACTTAAGAGATGGGGCCCCAGAGTGTAGTTGGAAGGCAGCCACCAACCAGAGAGGTATATTACTGGTACTACCCGCCTTGGTATTGGAAGGGTTAGTAAGGGCTGTGTAGTGAGCTAGCACTTCAGTGTTTGTCATATTGCACTCTGACCCAGGTAGCTGTCCTTTCTTTCTGCCTCACCAACATGTGGACTGCAGGCATTCTATCCACAAAATTACAATCTCCTTGTCATACATAACACTTGACGGCACTCAGCTCACCCAGCTCAGTTCTTTTTAATTCTAGACCTTTTCATGTGGTGAGTGCTCAGTGCTAGCCCTGCCTTTTGGCAAAATGTAGGAGGAATGGGTAGAAGTAGTAGGTAGGAACATTAGACAGGAGCATTAGGTAGAAGTAGAAGGGAGGAATATTAGGTGGGAGCATTCGGTAAAAGAAATAGGTAGAACATTAGGTAGACACGTTAGTTGGTAGTAGTTGGCAGCAACATTAGGTAGGAGCCTCTGAAAGTACTGCAGTACAGTTGCCCTCTGTGAGTGTCCTGTTAAGGTTGAGGCTTTAAAGATTAAAACTGGCACTGGACTCTTTTGCTATGGCTACCCCATGAGAGAGTTCCTCAAGGGAACTGGCATCAGAGCAGTAGATAGATACACAGAGGCCCCATGAGTGTGGATCTCCCTCCATGTAAAGTATGAATAGGTAATTACATAATGCTTCAGCCATAAGAATATAGATTAACCATGTTGACATGCCACAATCTTGATGCACTTCCACATATATTCAGAACCATTTGCTCTTACCATCACTTGCTTTTATGCATGCACTGTGCCATTTTAGGCTGTAAAGAACATTCAGAATTCTTCCATCCACACCATATGTAGTTAGATGTTTCATATTTTGACAGGCCTTTTTTTTTTAAATCCATAAGTATTGCATATACATGGTGTTATCAAAAATTTCCAAAACTAGTTCCATGGCATGCCAACAGATGGCAGTACAGCAATGTGCATGCTGTGACGGTTAGGCCATCAGTCAGTCTGCCAAGTGGAGTCATTGTGTGAACATCATGTGTTATTCTATGGGAGTTCTTTTTGACCACATGCACGGGCACATTTGCGATTTCATTAAGGACAGTGAACTAGAGCAGAGAACAAACTTCAAATTCTGCGTCAAACTCTGTAAATCTGCAACTGAGACCTTTGACATGATTCGTCATGTGTATGGCAATGAAAGAATGAGTCATGCAAGGTGTTTTGAGTAGCATGCATTATTCAGAAGTGGCAGAACCTCACTGAATGATGACAAGAGGTCTGGGTGACCTTCCACAAGCTCAACCCCTGAAAAGGAGGAAAGAATTCGGAGATCGTCGGAGATCCATGAAGGACATTGCTGTCATCATTGATGTGTCATATGGAACAGTGCAGGCAATCCTAAAGTCTTATTTGAACATCCACCGCATTGCTGCAAAGTTCCTTCCCAGGCTTCTGACCCCCGATCAGAAGGAGCACCACACTAAGGTCTGTGAAGATCTCCATCAGCATACCCTGGATGACCCAACCTTCATGTTGAGGGTCAACACTGGGGATAAGACTTGGGGCTACGGGTACGACCCAGAGGCCAAACAACAGTCTTCGCAATGGAAGAGCCCAAAATCTCGACATCCAAAGAAGGCCAGGCAGGTCTGCAGTGCGACCAAGAGCATGCTCATCATTTTCATTGACACTCGTAGGTTGTTCACCGTGAATTTGTCCCCAGTGGCCAGACTGTGAACGGACAGCTCTACTGCAATGTTCTGAGATGCCTGAGGGAGGACATTTGGCGGAAACGGCCTGAAATGTGGCACGAGAAATTGGAGGCTTCATGATGACAATACACTCTCTCATTGAGCTCTTGTAACTCTTGAATTTCTTGGCTGCAACAGCACAGTGACCCTACCACACCCTCCCTACTCGCCAGATTTGGCACCTTGCGACTTCTTCCTCTTCCAGAAGATGAAGTTTCAGCTGAAGGGTTGCCATTTTAACACCGTAGAGGAGATCCAGTATGAATCGCAGAAGGTGCTTGACACATTTTGAGAACAAGACTTCCAGGAAGCCTTCCAGCAGTGGCAACAGCGCTTGGAGTGCTCTATGGCTGCCAGAGGGACTATTTTGAAGGGGATGGTGCCCAGCCTTGAATCAAGTGAGTACTTTCTTGTACATAGGCCTAGTCTCGGAACTTTTTGATAGGCCCATGTATCATGTTTTTTCCTAAACTTTCCCTGCTACTTGTGTAAGTACAAACATTTTATCTACACATCCTCTTTTCCTCTTGAACTTGTTTTTGACCAACAAGGGGTTCACTAATGTTTTTAAGTCAGCCAGTCATTTTCTTATCATTCACCTTGCCAGGTGTGCTGGAGGCTTACTACTTTATAAGTCTTGTACTCACAATTAAGCCCTCTTCTTGTTTACACCCAGCCCTTGCTTATGCGGGATTACTGTGTGCAATTTTACTATTCTGTAAGGAAACTACTTCAACAAGTCCCTGCTTTTATGCTGTCAGAATTTGCTACAATGTGGGTATGTGCCATAGAAAGTGTGCTAGAACTTCAGTGAGAATTGGTGGGTAGAATAAGTGTGGTTCCTGGATGGAGTATATACCAAGTTCCCGCATGTGGATCAGTCTCGCAGTTTCCATCATTGTGTGCAGATATATGCTACTTTTACGATTTTTGATATACAGGTTGAGTGTCCCTTATCTGAAATACCTGGGACCAGAAGTGTTTTGGATTTTGGATTTTTTGAGTTTTGGAATATTTGAATATACATAATGAGATTTCTTGGGGATGGGACCCATGTTTAAACACAAAATCCATTAATGTTTCATATACACCTTATACACACAGCCTGAAGGTAATCAATTAGATATTTTTAGTAATTTTGCACATGAAACAAAGTTTGTGTAACATTGAACTGTCAGAAGGCTAAAGTGTCACAACCTCAGCTGCCCCACATGGACAATCTGTGGTTGTTTGGCATCACCTTCATTCCTGACTCTGAATTTATATGCTACAGATAAGCAATAATTTTCTTACACTTATTCACACATAGGTATTTAAAAGTAAAAGAATATGAAATACCATTAATACAATGAAAAAATAATGTGTTTAGGGTAACTAAGCAATGCAGTAGCATCAGCAGAATACTTGTATCAGCTGTTAAACAGTAACAAAAACAAACAACTACAGGTTTTCAGTTACCACCAATGATGCTGTGTTGTGATTAAAAGGTTGCAGTACATTGTATTTTATTTTTTAAGTTTTATTTGAGATATGAAAACATATAAGCATTTAATTTATGATAATTACTGGTAGCTGTAAATGTGATGAAAACTAACTGCGAGAAAAATTTCAATGCAATAATGTTGTTGGTCATGTTACGCTCAAACATGGCATTTGAGGTGGAGATGAATTTCATATTCCATATGAAAATAATGTTTTGCTCAAAAAAAAAAAAAAAAAAAAAAAAAAAATCTCTGCTTTCAAAAGAAGATAAAGGCAGCAACACATACTAGATTTACATAAGGCCTGAGAAACTTGAGGGGAAGCATACATCACTGTTGACATCATCATAAGAAGGAACATCAGAAGAAGTTGAGGGATCAAGAGGTGGATCCTTTAGGGATGAGGAGTCGTTCTGTGGGATGGCTTTTTTAATTGTTTCCTCCAGAGTCATTTGCCTCATTAATAGTGGTTTTTGCCTAGAAGTCTCTCTTTGATTTTATAAACTGACATGATATTTGTTCTGTCATGAATGCACGCTGCTCTAGTAATTCACTAAGCCTGTCACACATTTTCACCATGTCGTCTGTAGGCACTTGTTTCTGAAGTGTTAACAAAGTTATCTTCATCGTCTCTTTTATCACAATCACCTTGATGCAGAACCATTTCAGCAATTTTACTTTCAGTGAATGGACAACTGGAGTCTCATAATCTGCAGGCCTTTCTGACATTTTCAACAATATCTTTTTACCACAGACCAGAGAAAAAGCAAAAAACACAGTGAGTAATGCACATAGGTCTGGCTGTGACGATGGTATGTAACAAACTGGCGCCGACAGAGCATCAGAGCCCAGCATGGGAAAGTGAGGTCAAGTGTGGAATTTTCCACTTGTAACGCTATCACCACTCAAAAAGTCTGATTTTGTAGCATTTTGGATTTTGCTTTTTTAGATTAGTGATGCTCAACCTGTACTTGTTACTGTGATTTTTCTGTAATCTGCTGTGTCTATTTTTGTTACTATGGCATTCAAAATATCCTGCAACATCTCCTACCACACAACCAGCAGTTAAACGAAATAGAACTTTTCAGACCTTAGAAACAAAATTCGAAAAATTTATGATGCACTGATGCTGGTGAGGGAGTATCAGCCCTTCAGCATACTTACAACCTGGATGAATCTACAATCCATCATGTAAAGAAGAAAGCAGAGAAAATTGAAAGTGCTTTGGTCCACTCTACTCCACTGTCTGCCAAGGTAACCACAAAGGTTAGAAATTCACATATGGAGAAGATGGTTAAAATGCTTTTGTTATACATAGAGTATGATAACAAAGAAGAAAGGTAGCCATAGTAACCTTCAGCTCAGGTCTAAAGCTGTGTGATTTAATAGCATTAATGTAAAGTTGACAATTTTGCAGAGCCAGAGCCATTTCAAGCAAGTAAAGGATGTCTAGATAAGTTTATTCAATGTCATTAGCTACATAATGTTAAGGTAACATGAGAAACTGTCATTGCTGACAATGAAGCTTCTGTTAAGTTTCCTGATGACCTTAAAACTGTCATTGAGGAAGTGGGCAACCATCATAAGCAAGTTTCTAATGCAGATGAGCCAGATTTGTTTTGGAAGTGGATGCCATCAAGGACTTAATCAGGAAGGAAGAAAAGTTGCACCAGGGTTTAAAGCTGCCAAGGATAGGATAACACGCTCCCTGTGTGGCATCACAGGAGTTAGGTGCAAGATGATGCCTCTTTTAGTGTATCACTCCTTGTACCCCCATGCCCTTAAAGGGTTAAGCAAGAATATGTTGCTAGTTCATTTGACAACAAATAAAAAGGCTTAGGTCCCTGAACAAGTCTTTGAGATCTAGTTCACTAAACATTTTGCTGTGGAAGCTGAGTAATACTGCCAGCTTTCATGGTCTTTTACTTAATGTTACAGATAGCTTTAATAACCCAGTTTGTGAGTGGTCGAAGATATTAACGTTAAAGGTGCTATTGGCAACATTCATGCATTGTGACACGAAGTCAAAACTTTGACGTTGAATGTTATTATTGACGTCTTTGTGAAAAGACTGTCAATAAATATAAGGTTTTCCCTAATTTCTATACAACAGTGCACAACATTGTGGAGATTGGATGGAAGGTGGATAGAGAATGCTTCTCTGATATGCAGAATTAAGGTATGACAGAATTGATTAAGCCCCATGATGAAGAGCTTAGTGTTGATGATCTCATGAAACTGGAACAGGAATGAATGTTTGAAGATGAGCAGTGCAAAATTCTTTAAGTGAAGAAATTGAACATGAAAGAAATTCTCATCATTGTTTTCTCAGTTTTATGGTCTTGTGCAAAAGTTACAAGTTGATGACCTAAGTTTCCAGAGAAGCCTGTCTTTTAAGTGTGGTCTCCTTTTGACTAACAAGGAATTCTATGCTGAGGAAAGAAAATGGCTAGGTAGACCAGACCAGCTTGATACAGTATCTCAAACCACAGATTACCTTTCCTGTTCCACCTGCCTCTAAATCAAGACCATCACCATCAACCGCTGTTCCTGCTGCTTCAGAAAAATCAGGTCATAGTTCATCAGGTTCTGTCTCTCCATTGACCAAGCATTCTCCATTTGATTTATCCTTGCCTGATCCTCCTGTTTTAGACCCTAATGACCCTGCACCTATCTTTCCCAGTATGTAATCTTCCACTGCTGCACCAACATCACGTCCCCATGTGTCTGATTGCCAGCTTATGTTGGTGAATGCTGACTTATTTTTTCCAGAAATAATGTCCCAAATTTGATAGATGACATTTGTGTTAATCTTTATTTTAATTCCTAATGCATTAACATGATGAAAATATGGTTATAATACATTTGGGACATTATATCTCACATTGTTGCACGCTTCTCACTTTCCTCTGTATTCATATTGGTTCGCTAAAAGCGATATCTCTTTATGCAAGCTTTTTGCAGAACATAACCCCCACATAAAGTGGGGGATGGATGTACACTGGAAATGTTACTGGCTTCAACAAGTCATCAGGCACCAGACAACTGTTCTGTTTCCATAAATACGTATTCATCCATTAAAGCTTTTTTGCTATTCTTAAATTCTTCTGGGCAGTATTCCCTCCTCTTTGTAGATATTTCTCTCTCATCACCTCATTTTGTAGATCAGTAGATATTTCTTTTTCACCATCATCATCTCTAAGTTCTTGAAAATTCTCTCTCCATATCTTACAGACTTACAGCCTTCATCCTTTGTTATTGGCATTCCCTTGGACTTGCATAATGATGTTCACTCCTTGTCCATTCCTCTCTTCATTTGTTTACCTCCTTTCAGAATAGTTTGTTTTCTATTCCTATATGCCATTCTTTAACTCTTTAGAATTTTATTGTATACACTTTTTGCCCTTTATCTGTTTCCTTTCTTCAGCAGATTCACCTCTTTTCAAACACTTTTTGTTCTCCATCATCTTTCTTGAATCTTCACCTTACTATCCTGTGCCATTCTTTTCACAACTTATGAATGCAATATGGCATTCCTCCATGGCAGCCTCCAATAGTGTAGTCTCAATTTGTCTCCGCATCCTACGTTGTCACAATGTAGTGATGCTCTCAGCTTTTCAACTCACTTCTCATGGAAGGTGAATTTCACCCTTTCATTCCTAAACTTTCCCACTCTTATCTGTGTCATTTTCATTCCTAGAGCTAGTTGTATACCATCTGCAGTAAAAGTTTGACCATCAAATTACTCCATGTTGTCTAACAGACCTCCTTCCAGTCCTCTTTTAGATATCATGTCATGCTCAGTACCAGTCATATTCATTTTTATGAACTTTTCCTTCTCATTTCTTTCCCAATAACTATGGGTCTGGTACATTTTAAAAGACAGGATTTTCTTTTCTACCAAAAAAAATACTTTCCGTTGTCTCTTCTTTTTCTCTTTCATAGTCCTCTATATTTCAGTTAAGGCCTGGCCATGATGTGGACTGTTGTCTGTGACTCCAGGGGGGAGCATCATGCTCATGTGTACTCCATCTTCCGTGTCTATATATTATTTTTTTTTCCCCATTGGTGTTTTCACCTGGGAACCCATACCTCCTAACCTTCACCCTCTCCTTAAAACACACACCCCCACCCACATATCCCCACCCACACATCCCCACCCACACACCCACACTCACCCACCCACACCCACCCACCCACACATCCACCCCTGCCCACGCATCCACACATCCATCCACCAACCCACATCCACCTGCCTGCACACACACACACACACACACACACACACACCACCACACCCCTCCAGCCACCCACACACCCCCCCCCCCCCCCCCCCCCCCCCCCCCCCCCCCCCCCCCCCCCCCCCCCCCCCCCCCCCCCCCCCCCCC
>JAYMFT010002195.1:0-17331 GCA_038088735.1 Panulirus argus | reverse complement strand
TATATATATATATATATATATATATATATATATATATATATATATATATATATTTTTTTTTTTTTTTTTTTTTTTTCCCATACATATTCGCCTTTTCCCGCGTTAGCGAGGTAGCATTAAGAACAGAGGACTGAGCCTCACAGGGAAAATCCTCACTTGGCCCCCCTCTCTGCTCCTTCTTTTGGAAAAGTAAAAACTGGAGAGAAGGATTTCCATCCCCCCGCTCCCTTCCCTTTTAGTCGCCTTTTACGACACGCAGGGAATATGTGGGAAGTATTCTTTCTCCCCTATCTCCAGGGATAAATGAATATATATATATATATATATATATATATATATATATATATGGACACATAGGTCCAGCTGTTGTCGGGCTCTTGCGTTGCATATTTTTCAATCATATCCAAGTCCAACTTTTACCGTGGGGAGCTCGATGTCACTGGGTCCAGCATTCTTCTCCACTCCAATCCATCCACACACACACACACTCCAGCTTCCCACACAGTTCAAGGAGGAGGTCAGGTGCGCGTACACAAACACCTCGGTCCATCAAAACACGAGGAGTGTGTCGGACCGTCTTCCTCGGTCGTGTGGTCTCCAGGGGCAAGCTGAACACGCACACACACACACACACACACACACACACACACACTACCTGACTACTGGACTGAAAAGGCAAATGAACTAACGTGACGAAAGACAGACGAACAGAAAAATAACAAAAATATCATTAAAGTCACTTTGATCTACTGGAAGTAATGAGTATTTAATACTTCCCCCTTTGCCAGCAGTCCAAAAATACTTGTGGAAGCTATGAATAACTTGTATGTGATCCGAACGAGAGAAAAATAATGTTCCCTTTAACCATAACTAACCCCAGTGGACACTCTGCACACTGCTGCATTCCCGTGCATCAAGAAAATAACCATATTAAAGGTGACTTAAAAAGGCATTACTTTATGATGGGAAGTGAATGAGACTCGGACGAACCAATATCCAATCTTTTTGGCATCGCCTGCCTCCCTCCCTCTCCTCTCCACCCTCTCCTCCGTGGGACTATCTATCTACATACATCGTCTCCTCGCGTTACAGTCTCTTACTTAAAACTCGCCCCTCTACAAAATGACCCTCATATACCACCCCCATGTGGACGTTAAAGGCAAATAACCACCAGTAAAACCCGTGCCATTACCCTCATGACCACTGCTTGAGAAGTGACGATGAAACTATAAATGCCCACAATACATGAAGTTTAAAAAGTTGCATTAAAGTAAGGGAAAGTTCAGGAGATGGGGACCCATGTAAAACTCCCTCCCCGTACATCAATTTAGATAGCAAAACGTGAAAACATCCTCGTCCTGCTCCAAAGACGGGACCATATAAATAGGGACCCTAAAAGAAAAAGTACATAGACCACTGAACTTAAAAGACCAGCTCCTAAACTTGAAACAAGTGGAATGGTGCCGACGACGGCGATGCAGCTCCACCAAGTCTCCTTACTCTTCCACATGTGGAGGTGCAAGATATGAAAAGCGCTCCTCCACAACTGCTGTCCCACAGTCTTATCAGTTATTAAAATGTTTGTATAAAAACACAAACAGCTTCTAAAAAAAACATCAAATTTTCTAGATAACAGTAATAATATAATAATAATAATAATAATAATAATAATAATAATAATAATAATAATAATAATGAGAATAAAAATAAATAATAATAATGATAAGAATAAGAACCCAATAAAATCATGTACGTGGTTATTACGCCCAGAGATACCTCGGCCCAGGTGGGTCAAATGGTATCATGCCGACAAAAATGTTGTCACTAAGTTTGTAGCGCTGGGGTCCCCCTCTAGGTCAGGTTGAGGTTGGATAGGGTCGGTGGCCCTGGGGGGTTGGGGGTAGACCCCTGGTTGGGGGTTGGGTAAGGCTGTTTGGTATGACAGTTTTAATCGCAAACTTTCCCTGAACTTCGGGACGGCACCAGGCAGCAGCCCTTCGACGATTCCCGCCGAACTCGGTGAAAAGTCAAAAAATATTCAAGTCTTCGCTCTATTTGCATGAATCTCGATATCCGCAAAAATCTTTCCTTCAGTCGGAAAAGTCGATAAACCGCAGCAATATAGTGGCGCAGCAAGACAGTAAACAATATCGGCATTAATACCGCGTTACCCGTCGGTGCCGATATCGGCAAAACTACCGCTGCCTAACTTTACTCACGGGGAAACAACACACTAAGATGATGCATCGAGTAATGACGGTCAAAAAGGGTACAAGAAAATAAGGTGAATGAGGAACTACGGAAGACGCAAGAAAAGCAAGAGTGGCGGCGAAGCAGCACTAGAACCGACACTGTAGACCGCACTACAGTTCAGTGCAAACACTGTAAACTGCACTACAGTAGTGTAGTAACTGTAGACTGTACCACGGGAGAGCAGGACCAGAGGGACGGCGGCGCCTGGGACCATCTTGTATGTTACTGTAGGATGCACGCGAGTATTTGTTGATGTAAATACACATGATTCCCAAACGATGGTCTTAACTGCCCTAGACAACAGTATACAAGTTCACAAGTATAATGGAATATGGGCTTCTTATTACAGACTGTCATACACAGGAAAACTCCAAGCTTACATCAGACACGTAACAACGTGGAGGGAAAGGAACGCGCCCCAATTCGACTCAGAACAACATCCTATTTCTATGACACAAATAATACTCAAACTATATAGGCCGTATTTCCCCCAGGACAAGAAAAGAAAAGAGAGCGAGAGATTAACTGGAGCAAAAGAACCTATCCTATATATTTTACTCCGTGCCGATCATCAGCTCATCATCCAATCTTAGGGTTAATCAACCAATCCTTAAATGATCATGCAACCATTTATTATGCGACCAGACACACACACACACACACACACACGCACAAATACGAGCAGACAGACAGATAGGCCAAATATATGTATATAGTACACCAGTTAGGAGTGGGAAAAATACAGCATCTTAGAAGCAGCATGAATAAAAAGTTCAGTGAGCAAAATGTCATGTTAAAGATAAACGACCCAATTTACTTTTTAAAATACTCATTCCCTTATCATCGTGGACACACACACACACACACACGTTCTCCAAGACACACGTATGGCCTTCGGGAGTGCCACTGGCAGTGTATCGAACGCTTGCACTCCAAGATCAGACTCTCAAAATTCCGCCTAGATCTTTAACTTTAGCAAAATCACTAAACATATATCCCAGAGAAAATGACCTGACTTCACCATCATCCGAAGAAAACCTTAAAAAAAAAATCTTACTCACTCAGATCTGTTACATAATGGAGGAAGCGACACAGTTGCAAATTCCTACCGGCCAACAGCATTAGCCCATTTCCTAGAGAAATCAAGAGTCCTAATATGTAAAATAAACGTCTACGAAAAAAAAATAATCAACCCATTTCCACAAACCCATGCAACAAGGCTTCGGGGCAATTTTAAGAAGAAGGATCACTGCGGTTATACTGCACAAGGCACAGGAGAACAAACAAAATGCTGATGTAATCCACGCACACACACAGACACACACTTTCCAAAAGCCTCTGACAAAACTGAACACGCTGTAGTATCAGAGAACATGACTGGTACTGTAAACTGGGAAGGACAGATGGATGGATCTACAGTTTCCTAAAAAAAAAAAAGAGACATCACGTCATCATATCAAGGACTCCTGGGTCTAACAATCTCTTAAAAAAGAAAAAGAAAGAATTAGGATACCACAACGCGTTCCTGAAATGCGAAAATTTCTAGGGCCATCACAAGCGAAGAGCTCTTGTTCCCCTGGGGAATAAAATTGTTCACTCTCACCTGTTGCACGGAGGCGTCGGGTCATCACCTCCAGATTTCACCCAAAATAAGTAAGTAGTCGTCGTCAGCTGAAGTCGACAGGGGGATTGTTATAATCACTGATCGTGCGAGCAAATGTAAATAATGTGATCTTTCACAGATTCAAGTTTCAAGTCATGAAACGGATGAAACGAATACACGAAATATATCAAAACATACAAAATACCGGACATCAACAAATATCATTATATCATTGACGGTATGAAATTATTTAATGAGTAATGAAGATCACACGGTAAACACAGCGGTACGGCAGTACCTTACCCACCTCCTGAAAGTACTGTCAGAGGTATGGGCCCACCCGAAGGAAGAATGCAATCACTCACTGCACACACATCTACAATGTAACCGACAAACCAGGTTCTGGAGAGTATGTGGGCCTGCTGGCTGCTGCCTGAAACAGCCTGATTGATCTAGGATGTAACGAAACAGACTGGCGCTGCAACAAGTTGTAGAGAAAAGACGGCATCGATGACACAGAAGAATATGGTTCAGTGTCACCACTGTGGACACAGTACACGAATCAGAATGACTACCACATGGGTCAGTATCAGGACAGGGAACACCATACGTATACGGGTCAGTTATCACGACAGCATATACGGTGCGAGGTGGATGATACTGTCAACGTTGGTGGATGCGAGTGCAGTAGCTGCTTCAAAGAGTACAAATGGAGGCTTGACCAGGCTGACTCTACTGTGAACTGCAGTTTCCGAGGGAAATGAATATTTGGAGATGTTCAGCAATATAAACAAAACTCCACATATACCATACATCTTCACAACTACCTTCTCTTTCTCGACATGAACTTCCCTCATCAAACTGTCCTCTCTTCCCTTCCTAACGATTCAATAAATGAGTAAATAAATAAATATATAAATTATACGGAGAAGATAAAAAGCGGAAAATTTTTTAGCACATTTCTCGGACAGGTGTTGCAGTGTAGCAGTGAAGTGGGGGGAAAACATCGACACACAGGACAGAGCTGCAACAGTGCCATAGGACTAAACGAAACGGCATAAAGACGTGCACCAGGACGTGGCCTGTGCATGGTGCCACGGGAGGCCGTGGGATGCCACGGTATCGGTAGCAAAGCCACTGGCAATAATTCCTGCTGTCTTTTGCCCTTCCACACACACAGGACCTGGATATTACCAGAGCCAGGTGGATGGGGCACCTGAGAGCTGGAAGGAGCCAAGTCATCGCAATCCATCACGCTATAACAAACTCTGAAGCCTGGCTCTGATATCCAAGATTTTATAGGGTCACCTACAATAACGAATAATTGAAAATAAATAAAAAAAAAATACTGAAACCGAGACGGATCTATCCAAACAACACCGTCCACGCAAAGACCCTGAGAACATGATTTTCCGTCGGTGTCATGAGTGTACTGAAGAAAGATGAGTAAAAGTCGAAATATGTTAAAGTTATGCCGATGCTGCCTCGACTCGAACATTATCGACCACCACGAAGGAGCGCTCCGTGTACCTACCGCTCGCTGTGTGTACACCGGTGATGTCACTCCAGTGTGTGCGTGTGCTTGTTGTACATGCGACTGTATGGCAGTGTACGTGTGGGGGGAATTGGGCGCGTCAGGAACCTCCGGGTTGATGTGGAGGAGGAGGTCGGTGGAGCTAATGAGGCCTGATCCCATGCCGAAGCCTCACCTGCCGACCAAGGTACCCACCCAGGTGCCGGCCTCAGCACCCACCTGGCCACTCACACTACCATATTCTTAGCTCACCTACTGAACTAATAATAAGAGATTACGTATCCAGACGTAGGTCGGCGTCAGCGTCCCACTTAGTTCACGATCAGGAGAAAGCGTTTTAGCAGACAGGAATAATCAAAAGTAAAAATCTCTGAAATCTTTTGGCCCTACGACTCACAGGATGAGCACAGGGTGCACAATAAACTAGCTACTGACGGCACAAGTCACAGCATCATCTATGTTAAAGTTACGAACATTACGATACAAAACCGTACCGATGGAGATGGATTACCGTACAGCGACACGGATTCAGCAGCAAGCATCGCTAATACAGGGCCATAACAAGATGGATTTAAAACAGGAGGAAATCTCTTTAACTCTGCTGGCGTCACGAATCATCAAAAAATGCCTTTCCAAGCATCGAATGAATCATGTTTTCATATACCTATGATACTGCACCAAACACAACAACCACCTTAACACTGGTGAAATACCAAGTCCCCACGCCTGTTGATCATGCCCTCCTCTACTAACCCCGTGCTCTTGCTGGGGGCCCACAAGATACTGGTGAGGGAGATGGAAGCGAGAGAAAGTGGTGGGAGTGAGGAGACTACTGGGATAAAGAGGAAGCTGTTGCTTACACTTGATACTGGGGGATGTGCTGAGCGAACACCAGGTGAGGTGGATGCAGGGGCTCCGTGTTGTACAACTGCTCCTGATGATGGTAATGGGCGGCGTGCAGCAGCCTGGGCTGTGAAGACGCCGCGGGCGGCACACTACTCGCAATCAGGGGCTGGTAGAACACGCCGCTCGACGGCTTGGGTGGCAAGGGGGGCGGCGTGACCGGCGGACCACCTTCAATAATTTCTTGACTTCGTCGCTTGCTCGTCCGGCCGTCCCTGTTCCTTAGAATGGCGATGAAGGTCTTCTGGTAGGGAGCCTGGGGCATATTCTTGGCCTTCGGCAGCGTTGGAGGCTTCTCCCCTCGGGACTTGCGAGCTGCATGGTCGTGGCTGGTGATGGGCGCCGTGGCGTACTTCTTCTTCCTATCCTCGAGGGTCTGGTGGGACTGCTGCTGCTCCAGCTGGGACTCGGAGCCATGGAAGGAGGAGCGGCGGGGGGAAGGCATCCGCTGGCGGGTCTGCGCGTGCGGCCGCAGCGGACTACGTTCCACACCAGGCAGGTGCTCCACGCTGTTTTTCCTCCTCATAAACATGGCCGCAACACACTAACACTATACAAGAGCAACACAGTTACCTTTTTCACTTATCGCCAGTACGTATATCCTAACTCACCTCCCGCACGCGCCACGGCCAATCTCTCTCCACCGCCAACACTTTCATTATACTGAGGAAAGGTTCCACACGCGCACGCCACACACACGACCTTTCTTCCGATATGTAGACTCACGGTATCCTTCGAAGGCACACAAAAATCAGGTGGTATCAATTAATTTCTTCATATTCGGCTGGGTGTGGGCGGCGGGCAAGGAGCGCCGTAGGTCGTGTTACGGAGCATGACGATGGAGGGAGGCAGTACGCGGGCGCGGACAAGTGGCCGATAAGAGCACACACATGGCCAGATAATGAGGCATCACCGCACATCCATCGCTCTCCACGCCTCGCACTGCACTACCACCTGTTACAGTGCCAAATATCCCAGGGCAGAGGGGTCGGCCTGTGGCACCGGGCGGAGAGAGAGAAAGAGAGAGGGAGAGAGAGCGAGGGAGGGCGTGTTACGGAGCACCAGCGTAGCCCACACTGACGACAGCTAGGCAGGAAGCGCTCAGTGATAAGGCAGACGGACTGGTGCTGCTCCCCTGCTCCAGCACGCCGTCCTACCTGCTTCTCTGTACAACACCCGACACTCGATACACTTCACTCAACACCACATCGGTTAGAGTATTCATAGAGTATACGGCGATGATCGACCCAGGTAATCGGGGGACGTAGTTCTGTGCGGTGGTTGGGGTTCGTTGGTTGGCCAAGTACACGGGGCTTGGCTTTCAGGAAATTCCCGATACCATGCTGGTCAGAACAACCTGCCTTCGTCCGGTACTCGTGTACACGGCCACTGTCACTCTTTGTACACAGTAAACACTACGGCTGGTCACACATCGCTAAGCCAACCAACATTAAAGGCATTAGTCATTTCCATAAAGAGGGCTGCTTCCCTCGAAGTACGCATGAAATACTCTACATTCTGTAAAATCTCCTCCCCTGACACCAGTAGAGTAATGGTCCCACCTCAAACAACATTAGGGGGGTAGTGCCACTACCACAAAACCAACAGCGTAGTGCCCCCCACCCAAACCCCCACAACACCAGCAGGGTAGTGACCCCTCTACTACAATATCAACAAGTTTGTGGCCCCCTCCCACTACACAAGCAGGGTCGTGGTCCCCTATCGCAACACCGGTAGGGTAAGCAGCCCCCTTCCAGCAGGGTAACCCCCTTCCACTATTGCAGCAGGATCGTGGACCCCTTCTACAACACCGGCAGGCTAGTGACCCCCTACCACAACACTAGCACGGTAGTCCCCACTACAACACCAATAGGGTAATGACCTCCCTACCTACAACACCAGCAGGGTAGTGGCCCCCTACTTACAACAACAGCAGGGTAGTGGCCCCCTACTTACAACACCAGCAGGATAGCGGCCCCCTCCAACAGCACTAGTAAGCTAGTGGCCTAATTCCATTTCACCAGTAGATTAGCAGCCTCGTCCCACTTCATCAGAAGTGTGGTGGGTCCCTCCAACATCACGAGGAGGGCATTTACCAAGTTGGTTGCAACCTCGTCCCACTTCACCAAGAAGGTATTGACCTTCCCCACTTCACTAGGAGGGTAACAGCCCCACTCCACTTCACCAAGAATGTGGTAACCTCTTCTCACTTCACCATGACGGTAGTGACCATCCCCACTTCACCAGGTGGGTTGTAGCCTCTCCCCACTTCACCAGGATGGTAGTGACCTTCCCCACTTCACCAGGAAGGTTGTTGCCTCGTCCCACTTCACCAAGAATGTAGTAACCTCCTCCCACTTCACCTGGAGGGTCATGACCTTCCCCACTTCACCGGGAGGGTTGTAGCCTCTTCCCACTTCACCAGGAATGTGATAAACTCCTCCCACTTCACCAGGGGAGTTGTGACCTTCCCCACTTCACCAGGAGGGAAGCACCCTCGTCCCACTTCACCAGGAGGGTAGTGAGGACCCTGCCACTGGTGAGTGAAGGTGATGGCCGGACACGACGGGAGGGAGAGAGGGGTGAGGGGGGGGATGGTGAGTATGGCGGCCAGGATTGACCCCACACAGTGCTGTACCAGTCACGCCCCAGCTGTCAGAGCCACCTGAACCTTCACACTTGAAGCCGATAGACTCACCCGGCTCGTCCTACCTTCCCACCTTTGTATCTCCCACCGGGCACAAACAATGCCTTCTACGCTAACACCCCCAGAAAATAATAAAACAATGGGCTAAGCCTCACCGACGGTCAAAGAGAAGCTCATAATAATGCGCCCCCCACCACCACCTACAGGCAGAAAACAGATTCATCACACACACCACCACCACCACCACGTAATATATTCATGGAGAGTACAGCTTGAACCATACCAGCGTGCGAGAGACAACGGTAATGTCAGTCATAACGGAGAACGAACGGCAGCAACAGCAAACGCTGTACCGTCAGCGGAGAGGACAAACGGTAACTTACAGCATACTCTGTACCGTCAGAGATGACAACATACACTGTGTACAAACATTGGGTCAGAAAAGTATATAACCTTTACGTCGATATGGGTCGAGGCGAACAGCTCAAATCCGTGGGTTACCACTGATTAAGTTGCGAAATACCAACATGAAATAAAAAGAGGAAAAGAAATCCTATACACGAACACGGGGCGGAGAATTTCTTTCCCATCAACATGGAACAGACAAAACCTTTTACCGAGCCGAAATGAAACAAGAATTTTAAAGTATACTGCACCAAACTGGGACGACGAATGCCTTCTCTCTTCGAATATGAGAGGAATGCCAGCTCACACAAGACCAACCAGGGACACTTGAGAACTCAAACAACGCAAATATGAGACAAACAATAATTTAAATCGCATGAACAACGTACAAACAATATCACACCACAAAACGACATCGTCAATAAAGTTTACTACAACTGGGGACAAACAGCAGCTCAAACCATGTAATCAAGGGACAAACAACAGACTGTACCACAAATATGCAGCAAACACTACTGTAAGTAAGTTCAAAATGGAGAAAACAACAGCCTAAGCCACCTCAATACGAGACCAACAAAGGGCAAAACCCAGTTCATCATAGAAAAACCGACAGTTTCATCACACAAATAAGGCACAATCAACGGTTGTTACGCCACCTTAACAGGTGTTACTGGTGTTGTGATGTAAACGTCCGATTACATCAAAACATTATATAAATAACAAAATCAAACATCACATAACATGAGAAAATTAATACAAAAATACTAGGCTAACTGAGCCTTACTGCACAGCTAACAGTGATAAGGTACTAAAGTTCCTAAATATATACGGGACACAGAGCAGCTTATACTGCAGCCTAAGGAAATAAATTACAATCCAACGCACCACAAGACGAAAAGAAATACATTATATTACATCACCACCGGAAAAGCATTACAATATAGCAACCATACCAATAGAACACAAAGCAATACAACAGCCCATCACATGAAAAACAATACAATACACCACATCATCACAGCAAAAAAAAAAAATACCTTATTCCTCAACAAAATAGGAAAAAATACAGTATACTACACAGTCCTGGATATAGCAATATGACCTTAATTCATCGAAGGAACTACTCACACCCATGGCAAAAGACTATATCAAGTACATCACAAACATGACCACAGTAACTGCCACACCACCAAAGGAAAATTCTCAAATACCACGCAACCCTGAAACAAATACCACACTACCCTGAAACGAAATATTTCGACTACCAAACTATAAAACCAACAGGGGACAGATAACACAAAACAACACGAGGACAGACAATAATGTTCTATACAAAAAAATAACAGTGCAAACACCACTTATAACACCACAAAGAACACTATAAAGTCAACACATTACTTACAATACTTTGTAAAACAGCACAATAAGCTAACTACATACAGATTGAATTGCAATACCAATCTTGAATATTTACAGAGTACAACCTTCTTGAGTATAATAAAGAAATCAACCCGCCCTTAAAACAAGTTTCAAATATATCTGCTATCTCGATGTACTGCACCCAATGTACGATCTATACTTGCTTCCACCTACCCCTAGCCATGTACCATTCACTCAAGGTATCCCAGATAAGGCATGTATTTAAACAAATAAAGATCTTAAAAGTTACAAATAAAATGACTGTCTGAAAATACTTTAAGAACCATTTTGCAGAACCAAAATCTTGGACGCTTACTCTTTTACTGAAAGACCTTAACTATCTTTTTTTGGATTCTATACTCAGTACTTTAATATTATATAAACCAACCCAACTGTCTATCTCCTCTCTAACACCCTTCTAGTGGCTTACACACACACACATGTATTCCTCATTCCGATATGAATAAAAACATTCCATAACTTTCTTTTCCTATTTACCCTGACTCACGAACACTTCCACATACACCAGTTAGCCCTACCTCCATTCACATTTTCTTTAGCGCATTCGAGGGCATTGTAGAAAATGGGACCATTGCACCACAAACCTTGTTATTTGACTACATCCCAATACTAATAATAATAATAATAATATCAATAATAATAATAACGATGATACTAGTAGTAGCCACCTACCTATGGTGTGAGTACTCCCAGCGCTCGTTACGGCTGTCAAACAAAAAATACAAATAATATAATAAAACCTTTTCATAATGCGTCTGATTGAGTTATATGCGACGATATCTGGGTTTATAATTACACAGCAATCGATAGCCATTAAATGCGCATACAGAATTACATAAAAAAACATACGGATATTCATACATATCAAAACAGACAATTATGGATGATACATACTGCATGACCGCATATGGAAAACGTTCAATTATCACGTTACACACGAGTGATTAACACATTTAATAATAGTTTAAAAGTACAGTCGACGAGAGATGAAATAGCCATCTGAAAAAAAATCATACGACAAATGTGCAAGTTATAAATACAATTCGGCATATTTGAAATAGCTGTATTTACGCTATAACTTTTTAATAACCAATGTGTGTGTGTGTGTGTGTGTGTGTGTGTGTGTGTGTGTTACAGGCAAGGAGAGTTGTAAATTGGGATTTGGTCTGTGAGTTCGACTTGGCCATTGCTCAAAACAAGAGCACTGTGTAAGAACACATAACAGGTAACCAAGCTCTGCTAATCAGTGATATTGGTCAAATTCTTATACAGCTGAATACAGCTGTTGTTGAGCTACGTGTTTTTCATGGGACCGGCAACTACTTTTGAATGAACATGAATTTATGACGTACGATAACATCAACAGATGATAGCAATAATCAAAGGAATTCTGTTCCATGACACAAATTAATCTGCTCTTGTAGACAGAAAATATTCGTTATTCTAATTCATGTGTTTAGGAAGGTGATAAGAACAAGGCTGCTTCATAGATCATAACTGTACATCAATGAAACAGTTAATCAGACAGACTTTTATATTAATCTTTTCTTCCAAGGGACCAAAAGGATACAATAATTGTAAAAACAAATATCTTTATAAAGCAAATTTATGATATACTGTATAGCCGGGCAGGGGCAATCCTTCCCCAATGGGATAAGCCCCTGATACATACAAGTCTTAAACTCACGTACACACACACACACATACATATACCTAGGTTACTATTAGTACCCAATTCAGAGAACATCCCCAAAGGGGAAGTTCAGTACCTAAGATGGTTGCTAGCCGGCTGCCGTGTCCGGGACCCGAACCCGGGGCGCCCTTAAAAAGACTGAAGGGCTACAACGCTAACCGCGCGCACGACCATCAACAGAAGAACCCGACCACCGGTTCCCCATGGACGCCTGTCCTAGTGTGCCGTCCTCTCGCCGTAAAATAATCTAAACAATGACTCCATCACTTGGCCTTTAGGTGGACACGATTTTCAGACCTTTTCCACCGTAGTGCATAGCAAAAATACATTAACATCTCTCGAGAGGCTGAACCCGTGAGCCGTAGGGGAAAAATCAACACTTGCATAAAGTGCAGACAATGGCTGGGAGTCTGGAGTAATACAGATAACGTGGACTGGACAGCAACAGCAGCAGCAGTACACCCCACAGCCTCCCAAGGGCAGACGTGTTTATTTTTCTCTTGTCAGCATCCTTTTCCCAGCGTCTGCAGTGGTAATGTCATCCTCGTGGTGAAACAGGACATACGAACGTGAGGAGTAGGAGGAGGAGACGTCGTCTCTGCCTTATGCAAAGGAAGAATTGTGTGACTAAGCTGGTCGGCTTCTTTTCACTACGGTTCTTGAGCTCACTGTGATCAGGCAGTATCAGCCATGACGATATTCTTCCTCACGTGTGATAAAATAATGTCAACAAAATTCAAGATTGTTCGAAGTCGTTTTTTCACGACAATCAGGAGGGTGAGAAGGTGAACTGCCGCCCCTCCTTGGATGTAAGAGGTGCGGTGTGGGGGAGCGCATGACGTTATGTTTGCTGCCCACGACCGACGTCCCTGTCAGGGTGCCAACATAATGGCCAGTGAGTCAGGGTACAAGTGGCCAGCCAGTCACTCCTGACAAACAATATCACTGCTTCACTTACGCTGGTGATGTCACTGTAATGCTTCTAGCATGACGGCTGGAAGAATCGCTTAACCTCAGCCTTACCTGACCTCACCACAATTGTCTTTGTTTCCTGCTCTGGTTGTGCAAAGCAACCAAGCCAGATATGTCTACAGAGACGACTCTGAGGGATGAAAAGGCTTCAAGAAACACCTGTCTTTATACACCTTCCATAAATCCCCAAATGACCAGGTCCATCACCGTTCAAAATGTCTTTCATTCCTTGCCAAAGAAAGTGCAGTGACCCACCCCAACAGTGACAGGGCAAATGAGGGCAACGGTGACGTCACTAAGCAATCCTGCTGGGACATCCTGTAAAGATCCGGCCACGTATTTACCAGTGAGTGTAGACCCCGTGTCTCCCGACACAATTCTAGAGGCTTCTCTGTATCTGGAAGAGGGACCTGATTATGTCCTAGTTCCCTACATAAACCACTGACCACTTGTGTTCACGATCTGCAGACCGAACTATAGCAACTGCAGCCTGGATGGTCAGGTGCATCTTACACCTTTCATGACAAAGGGATTTTCCTTTTTTTCCCTCTGGTCTATCCTTTATGTTTCTGGGAGGCTGAGCACTCGTAGAGTCCCTTCCCCTCTGAGTGTTATACTATTTCCCTTTACAACATAACCTGTCTCTCACGTCCATCTATCTTCTTAACACATTCTCCAACATACGGCTTTTCTTAAGTGTTGTTGGTGAATACTATCCTTTCGGTCTGGATAGTCGAGCACTCTGCCAAGTGTCAATCCTGTTTTCATAGCCTTTATGATTTAACAAAATCCAGCGTACAATGTTTCCTACAGGAGAATCGGTTGTGATGTGGCTCCCACACGTTTCACCTCGCAGTAGGTGGTAATTTCCCACACCAAATGTATCCACGAGCCACAGGAATTACTCGTGCTGATAAATTTCCATTATTTTTTGTGGTGATGTAAGCAAAGACAATTAAATAAAATGAAGTATACAGTGTAACACAATCCTTATGGATCACAATAAAGTCTCTCTTTCTCTCTCTCTCTCTCTCTCTAACATTACACGACCATCCTGTATATATGTACCAGCATTGAACGTGTCCAATTAACACTCTGAATCAACAACGCTACGCACATTAACACACATGCCGTGGTGAATGGCAGCCGAGATGTGTGTGTGTGTGGGGGGGGGGTGAGTGGGAGAGGGGGAGAGCCAGAGGCGTGAGGCAGGACACAGTTTGATGGTGTTGGGTATTAGGACATATCATCCCAGGGTGGGCACCTCCGTACATGCTCCTATCCCACGCACTCCTTCCCCCTGCGATTCAGCGACACCGACAAAGGTGCGTGTCGCCTACGGAGTTCCGGCGGCGGACAGAGTCCCTCAGTGACTGCTACTTCCTGTGAGCTTCGTTAAGGATCTCGCACGCATCATCTCCTCCTTCAGGGTGCATCTCCTTCCAGCAGGCGTATAGCTCACTCAACTGACGAAAGTGCCGTGGATGCATTACCCCCAAGCGCATGGATGTTCAACGTCCTATCATCTCCTGACACTGTATAGAAACAAAGAATTTCTGAGCCAATATCACAGGTTCATTTTCACGACAGAATGGTTCATAAGATCACAAGCGAACCAGGAAGTTTGATTATCTATATTTCCGTTCTGCACAGCAAACTGAAGGTTCCCTTTGTTCACTGCACGTCACGTTTGTTCCTATCTAACTGCAGTTCTTGTTCACAATCAACTGTATGTCCCCGAGTTCATATCCTATCCTGCAGGTCACCTTGATCATATCCAACTGCAGTTCTTCTTCACATCCAACTGTTTGTCCCTTCCTTATATCTACATCAATTCCCATGGTTCAATCGATGGTAGAACTCCCCTTGTCCGTACCCTACTGTTCCTTTTACGGTGAGAGAATCTAAATTCGTATCGATTATGTGGCGTCTGTCTCAGCCATCTTCTCGGAGGAAATTACATTTTGGAAGGGGGGGGGAGCGTTCTTGGATGTTTGTGTGTGTGTGTGTGTATGAGAGAGGGGGAATGGGTAGGTTATTTAGCAGCTAATTCATACAAGAGGCATTTGATTTGTTCAGTGTCTCGTCTCGACTCAAATATGACAAGAGAGAAAGAAAAAACTGAACTCTACAAAACATTTGAGAGCCAAAAATGTATGTCCTTGTAGGCAGAGGATGTGAGAGAAGCAGGAGATCCTGCAGGAAGAGGATGTGAGAGAACCAAGGGATCCTGCAGACAGAAGATGTGAGAGAAGCGGGAGATCCTGCAGGCAGGGGATCTGAGAGAACCTGGTGATCCTGCAGACTAAGGATAAGAGAGAAGCAGGAGATCCTGCTGACTGAGGATGCGGGGGCAGCAGACGGACCGGGCAGTGCAGCCGGCAAAACAGTACCTCAGCAGCTAGGCAATAGAACCTCTCAAAATAGAAGGGTGAAGGCGAGGGCAGCTTTAAGACGGGTCATGTTAAACACATGAGCCGGCTGGGCTCCCACATGCTGCCACGGCACGAGGCACCCAACCAACACCACCACCGACACCACCACCACACAACATCCCACAACCTATACGGACTCGTCAACTGGAAAAACAAACAATGCAGCAAAGAAAATGAAGAAGGAATGGAATGCGCAACACTAAGACTCAGGAACAAGGAATAGCCCTAAAAAAAAGCATATTCTACTTAAATTAATTCTTAACTACACGTAATATTACGACTATCGTACCCGTGAGCACCTGCTGTAACTGCCAGCAGCACACCATCTGACCTCAACAACCCTAACAAGATGGTACAACTTTTAGGTATGACGCCGCGACCTCGGACATGACCGTTCAGAGTCAGGTCAAAAGCCAATACATGATCCCTAAAGTGTCGTTCTACTATTGGTCAAGGGGTCAAGGCTCACCACCGTGGCCAGGTGAAAAAAAAAAAAAGATAAACATTGCAGGTCAGGACGTGAAAGGCACACGTTTAAGCCTCACCCAGAATAGCGCTAAACAATTATAGTAAAAATGGTGGTCATTTTTCCCGCCCGATAACCAGATTACCTGGCGTGTGCACGCCATCTGGTGAGCCACGCGAAATCTGCCGACACAGAGAGGAAACCACACGACAACATGCCACTACGCGTCCTTCCGAGGCTATTTGTGGTATTCAAAAACAGAGCACAACGCTTAGCAAGACGACACATGATTAACAAAAAGAACTAAATGCCTAAATAACTACAGATATGCAAATGATTTCAGTCGTGGACTTTAAGGAAAGTAAAAAGTCGAGCATAATTTTTAGACGTATTTATGGTGCTGCTCTTACTACTCGTGTTGGTAAAGGCATTCCATATATCCAGCAACCTGTTAAAGAACAGTCGGCAATTCGCTTTATTTTAACTAAAACGCAAAAAAAAAAAAAAAAACTAATAACTTGCATACATTATCATGGGTTACATCACACACATCAAGACTCAAATAGCTGCTGGGAGAAAGGCAGCAAAGCCTATCTAATTCTGAACACCTAAGATCATCTCAACCATATACTATTGTAAGATCATCTAAATGCGACTTACGTAGCAATTCATTATCCGGGAATCATTCTGACAGTACGCCGTTTTACGCTGTCTTCCTTTTTTTTCTTTTTCACGAAGGACCAACAAAACTAGCCACAATAATCACAGCGCGGACGCGCCAGCGAACTGTAAAGTGAATTATTCTTTCCTGGACTGAATTCGGAAGATGTAGCTATGGAGCTTGAAATTCTGTTAACCTTTCCTTCTTTACTGCTTCTGTACTCCACACTTCGCTTTAGATCATAGAAATTTTTTCTTACGTTACCCGACGCGATATGGAAAACTGAAGTCTTAATCGATGCTATCTCAATAACGCTATA
>JAYMFT010002184.1:0-17331 GCA_038088735.1 Panulirus argus | reverse complement strand
GAAGAGAAGAGAAGAGAAGAGAAGAGAAGAGAAGAGAAGAGAAGAGAAGAGAAGAGAAGAGAAGAGAAGAGAAGAGAAGAGGAAGAGAAGAGAAGTGATGAGAAGATAAGATAAGATAAGAGATCCTTATTGAAAACAGCGATTGGACTGAGAACACGAACCCTTCCTTTGTGGTGAACCTTTCCAACAAGCAACTTGACAAGGATTCTTTGTGTGACCTAGGCTTAGGTATAAATTTTGTGTGCACTAACAAGAAAGATTTTCCAATAAAAACTTTGACAAGGATTCTTTGTGCATCCTGAGTTAAGGTATGTTTTGTTTGCTCTAACAAAGAAGATAACTCTGTTGACATTGCAAGATCATTTTGTAATCTGGCAAAGTATATTAAATTATCTAGTGATGAAGGGCACAGTTATATAGGATTAGAGTATGCCAGTTTGTCTAAACCAGTTGTTTCAAGTTGTCCAAAAAAGGTTCATCAGTGCTATTAAAAATTTGAAAAAAAAAAAAAAAAAATAATGATATACATATTACTAAAACAGATAAGGCTAACACAGTTGTGATTATGGACAAAGTTAATAATTCAACAAAAACAAATGATCTTATATGTGATGATACAACATACTTTAAACTCAGTAGAAATCCCCTAGAGGTAGTTAATTCTCATTTTAATACAGGACTGAATTTGTTGTTGAAAGGTAATGATTCTCTCATGAAAAGATTTACATCATTGTCCCCTTCACTGCCATATATGTATGGACTTATCAAAACACATAAGCCAAACTTTCCAGCAAGACCCGTAGTAAGTTCAGAGGGCTTCATCACATATAAATTATCAAAATGGTAAATTTCTTTGATTTTTGACATCTTTTGTAAAACTATTCTTTCCCAATCCATGTTATTATAGAAATCATTAAGGTTCTTGCAATTTCCAAC
This sequence comes from Panulirus argus, assembly GCA_038088735.1. Classification (NCBI taxonomy): domain Eukaryota; kingdom Metazoa; phylum Arthropoda; class Malacostraca; order Decapoda; family Palinuridae; genus Panulirus; species Panulirus argus. Next base: position 16,395 of record JAYMFT010002184.1, on the reverse strand, counting down.
CTCTGTTCTTCTTAAGTTCTCAATTGCCACAAAATTCAACCATAAGCATTACATGATGACTTTTCCAACTGGCATATCATATACAAGATCCTCAAAATCCATGCTTGGTCACCTCCATAAGTCTTGATTATAACCAGTTCTTCTTTCTTTAATCACCAAAATTGTTCATGGAAATTATATAGCCTTCAGTAATCACTTACTATGCATTTCTTCTTTCTTTCCCATTTCTTCTTTATTCTACAGCCTCTAGTAATCTTTTAACAAGAATTTCTTCTTTCTTTCCCTTTCTTCTTTATCTGGAGAATAATCTTTCTCCAAATCAAAAAGTCAGAAGTTTACATCAACTGACCTCCAGCTTTCTTAATCTTTCTAATTTTGGTGCTACCCACCTTTCAATATCATCTTTCATTGGTGAACTGTCAAACTCTAATCTCTCTTTTTGTTAAGGATCCTTGGTCCTGTATGTTCTAAATGTTTCTGTAACTTTCATTAATTAGACTACAGACTTACTTAATTTCTTAATCTCTAACACTACATATTGTTCTTTCCACATCTTCATTCAATTTCCTGTGTACCTTGGACATAAGTTCTTTTATATCAGTTTTCATGATCTATGTCTGTTAGTCTGCTGCCAAAACTACTCCTTCCGTAACTACCTGGCCACATCTGTCAAGAGATTCTGTATCGGTTTCAGTCCTTTCATTTAACTGAACAGCTAAAAAAACTGCTCCTTCTGCACCTCCCTGCCCACTATCTTCAATAGATTCTGTATGTATTTTAGTCCATTCCTGAAAATAAATATCCTTTAAGACACCTAGAAAAGACCATTGAGGCCAGCTTTAGAGTTCATCTAGGTCCCCCTTTAAGTTTATATAATAGTTTTCTTTTCTTATTTCTCTCTTCTACTGACATGTTTATGTACAAATCTAGTCCTCCAGAGTTACTTACAAATATGAATGGCAGTGGGCCCAAGAGCAAGCCCTGCAATAAACCACTTGTAATTTCAGCCCATTTTGAGAATGTTTTTACCTGCATCCTTTGCTCCCAACCACAAAGGTAATCCTCAACCCGATGAAAGATATTAACCCTCATTCCTGCCAGTAGCTCTAGCTCCTTAATCAACCTCTGATGGGTTGTTAAGGGCTTTCTTGCAGTCTAGGAATGAACCCACAGTCTACCCATCCATCTCTCTGGTCTACAACCAACCTGACACTATCGAAGAAATCTAACATGTCTGTGAAACAGGACCTTCTTTCTCTGAAGCCATGTCATCTCCCAGTTAAGAAGTTTCTCCCTTGTAAAAAAAATTATTCATTTGTTTTCAGTGTTTTCCACACAATGCTCCTTAACAAAGCAGGCCCGTAGATAAAAGCAATTTCTCAGAGTCCTTTCTTAAATATATACACAACATTTGCCCTCTTCCACATCGCTGGAACTACCTCTTCCTCAACTAATATCCCAATGAGCAGTATTTTGTAAGGCCTTTCAAGTGCTGAAGCACATTCCTTCAACACAAATGGAAAGATTTCAAAAGGTTTGGGTAATGTTTTAATACCCTGATTATCTTGTTTTTGCTTATCTTTATACTTTCTACAACTCCTTCCCCCTCCTACTTTGGTGCAATATTAACCTCAAGGGTTAAATGTTCCTTACCTGACAAGTTAGCTTCTGATATTTCTAAGGAGAAGCTCTAAGTTGCCTTTTGGCTTGTCAACAATGCTCTTTTCAAAACTTCTTTGTTCTTCCTTCCCAATTTGTAGTACTCATTTCTTCTTGTCCTGCATCCTTCCAATGCTGACAGGATACAGTGATGTTTCTACCCTCTTCCATAGTACATGAGAGTTTTCTTACTTTTTGGAATTTCATGTTGAACTATGCCTCTTTCCATTTCAATCTTCCTCCTCTTTTGGTGTCCCAGGGCACCCATGTCCTGACCTCTTCTTTGGAGATTTCACAGAACCTCATAAAATACTGGTCTATACTCATTGTAGAAACCTTTTCCTAATCTAAATTCTAAAAAAAGAACTTGATCAGCTCTACAAAGTTAACTCAACAGCACTTCCTCTTTAAGTTCCAGTGGTCCCTCTGATCCCCTTCTAACATACTCCTCCACCACATAGTCATAACAAAGTACACCCATCCCTCCCTTGACATGGGGGTTATGTTCTACAAAAACCTTGCACAAAGAGAAATCAGATGCTGCCAACCAATAAACATAAAGAGAAAAATGAAATATGTACACCAGCTTTATGTTCAACACTGGCAGACTCTCCCATTACCTTCATGTTATGTAGGTTTTGACGTCAAATAAATTTACCAAACCATCCTTTATTTGCTTGATATGGGTCTAGCTCAGTTACACTGTCTTTTTTATATAAAAGTTCATAAATTTTCAGAGCTTTAGACCTGAGCTAAAGGTTACTAAGGTTGCTTTTCTTCATCTCATGTTCTACGTATGAAAAGAGTATTTTCTCCATAAGTACATTTCTAACCCTTGTGGTTACCTTGGCAGACAGTGATGTAAAGTGGACCATAACACTTTAAATTCTTTCTGCATTTTTTATGCTGTGAGCTGTAGATTCACCCAGGATGTAAGCACACCCAAGCACTAATGTTTCCTCAACAGTATCAGTGCATTGTAAGATTTTTAGCTTCATTTCTAAGGTCAAAGAGGTTCTCTTTCATTTAACTGCTGGTTCTGGGGTAGAATAAAATATTGCTGGAAGTTTGGACTCCATATTAACAAAAATAAACATATTGGGTTGCAGGACACCACATAAGAAATTATACCTATATTGCACAAGCAGCACAGATCCACACACACAACATTATTAACTGCAAGACTGACCCACTAGTGTGCACCTGGCACTCTCCACCCACAACCCACTTTTACTCTACCCACCAACCCTCAATGAAGTTTTGGCACTCTTTCTACTGTGCTGATGCTTCCCCAAACAGCATCTGCATATCATAAGATTTCTAGCTTCGTTTCTAAGGTCAAAAACATTCTCTTCTGCTTGACTGCCAGTCCTGGGGTAGATGTTGTGGGATGTTTGGATGCCATATTAACACAAAACACAGCAGGTTGCAGGCAAATCACAATAACAGGTATACACAAACCACTAAAGTAGCACAGATCTGCACATAATGACGGTAAATGAGAGACTGGTTTACTCACACATCTTAACTATATGTAATCTTCGGGTAACTAGTCTACAATGTTCCTGCAACAATTTGAATTCCCATTATGTTTTGGTATTACAAATACCAATTTGTGTATTTCCATGCTTTGTCTCAGTAATGATATAATAGGTTTAGATTTTGTTTCTTATGCTTTGTTGCAACAGTGTTCTATGAGGTTTGGCTTTTGTATCTTTTTAAAAATATTTCTAAGATTCCATCTGGCTCTAATGCAGAGATTTCTTTTGGGTTAGTCAACTGCCTTAATTATATCTCCTCATGTGTTATATGTGCAAGTGCATGTTTGTGTTACCGAACTCTGCCTGACTGAGGTCATGCTGCAAGTGAAACATCACCTTTGGCAAAGTTGTATCATTAGGAGTATAGTCTAATCAAACAACTTGCTCTAAAGAAGTTCATGTCTCCCTGCTACTAAAAGTAGCACAGTTCTGGGCAGCAAAAGCCTCTGAAAAGAGGTCTTGGGTAACATCAATACTCTTTCCTAGAAAATGGTTCTGGAGCTATTATAAATAAATAAAAAAAAAATGTTTTTCAGTTACTGAATATTTTATGGCTAATTCCTTCATTCTCACTTGTTCTAAATAACAACTCATATTAGTTAATATTTGGCATATGTTTTTGAGATCCTCTATGGAATCATTACATTCTTTTAAAAGTCTAATCTCTGATTTTTTTTTCTACTTCATGTATGCATACAGTACTTTAGCACTTATATCCATGTTTTTAATCAAAATTTCATTTATATTTTCTCTTCTCTCTGTCAGCATTTCTGACTTTTTCTCTGAATTGTTCCACTTCTCTGTATGTTCCATATTCTAGATTTTTTCTTCTACTCCCTTTTTCTATTCATCCAATGTGTTCTTCCTCTGGATATCATATTTTCTTTGATGTGGACCAATTTCATAATCTAGTAAGATACAACTATATCATTTTTGCAATGCTGCCATTGAGAAACCCATTCCAATTGGTTTGTGTTCTCTATTACCTTATAAATAAATAAATATATAAATAATGGCTTATTGAATTTAGGCAGCTACTTGGTTGAAAACACACTGCTGAAGTAATGCAGATATTACAAATCTAGGAAGACATAATGAGTTAACTGATCATAAAAGGGCTTTAGATCAAGGTGAGCTGGATATTTCTAAGATTTGTGAAAGCACATGAATGAGGTATATCTACATAGCTGGGGTGGCAGATATACAGGTACGTTTATGGAGTAAATACTATGGTTTAGACATTATGCACTTTGTTGAACATTAAATGATGAACAGTTACAGATGACATACCACACATCCTACCTACAAAAAAAAATTGAGCTGTTTACTCGCTTAGATATGCACTTGTTGCATTATCCAATGCTATTTTGCCAGAGTATAAACTGAAGTTGTTTCTAACATTTTCATCCTATTTCATTTTGAGTTTTTGTCTACTTCTTCACTGTAAGCTTAAAACAATTCTAAGTTGTTATGACCTGAGGTACTCATTTTGATGACTTCAATATCCACAATTAATACTACAGCATTTGTAAATATTATTTCAATGGTGCTATCATCTCTTGTGGTCTAAGTTTAACCTGAATTAAATCAAATGTCTCACATGTGACCAGTAAATTGTTTAACTGTCGTCCTTCATCTCCGAATACCTTGTTATCTTCTTTGTATTTCAAATTCATCCAAGTTCTAAAGCAAATCTTTCACATTCTATAAAATAACTATCAAAAGTCACCAGCCAAAATTATTATCAATTCAGGTTTGTCTATCATTTCATCATTTCTTAAATTTTCGTTAATACTTCTTGGAATTCTGCCTTTCTTGTTTTGGGTGGTCTGTAAGTTACAATGTTAGTTGTGTTTAGGATTAAAATGTTTATTACGAGTAATTCACATCTCTAGTGAGATGATTTCATTAGTTGTGTTTAGGGTTAAAATGTTTATTACGAGTAATTCACATCTCTAGTGAGAATTTCAATTTGTGATTTTCTTTAATTTTGCTTAATTTTGTCTCTATCAACCTTAACATCTTCAACACATCAAATTCAGACTTGCCTGATTTTCTCACTCATCCATGTTTCAGTTAAATCAACAGGTATTACATTACTGACCCTTATGCACTCATTAAAACATTTAATCATAATTCTGGAATTGTCTGTGATAAAATTTTGTATATTCATATTTATCTTCCATGGAATATTTCTCTTTAATCTCATTAATTTTCTTTTCTATGCTTAGTTCTTTATGATATGCATTGCTCCTCCGTCAATCTTGTTTATATCATCTGGTTTAATAGTTTTCTTGCTGGTTTCATATGCATCTCTGTTTAAAATTGGTTTGTAATCACTCTTCCCTTTTTGATCCTATTTTGTCCCTCTCTTATCTCATCACTTTCTCAGTTGATCTCTGAACAATCTCTGTTACTCCATTCATTTCCCTGATTATATTACCAACTGCTATCACTTCTTCCTTCTCCTCTCCGATTCTGAGCAACAATCTTCATGTTTTCCTTTTACAGCCTTGTCTATCCCAATTCCTGTTCTCTGTATCCTTCCTGATCATTTATATTTATTCTCTTGAATACAAATAATTTCATTCACTTCTGACTGTGTTTTATGATGAAAAAGGACCTCCCCTAGCTTAAATAGTCTAGTGGGATGCACAAATCTACAACTTCCACCCCTTTGCATTCTCTAAACCTAGTGGAATGCACAAATCTACAACTTCCACCCCTTTGCATTCTCTAAACCTATCATAATGGATGCATAACTTAGGTTGCAAGAACTCATAGTTATCATTCATAAATCCCTTTGCAAGAAAATTTCCAAAGTTGTGCACTGTTTTCTAACAGAGATCTTGGATGTTATTTCTGTATTCATCATTACATTAGCATTCACCTCCATGGTTGTCATTACAAGTCTTATCCATATAATTACTTTTACCTGCCTTCTCTTTTCATGTCTGTTCCTCACTCCAATTACTCTTGGCTTGGGAGAATGCTAATGAAAACAGTGAAGCACTACTAATAAATGCAACCTTTGCAACAAATAGTACACAGTAAACAGATAAGAGAGATCCACAATCAAATTCTTAAAATGCATTAAAGCAATGCATGGCTGTCAACAGATTGAAAGATATGTTGTCAGAACTAATTTTCTTATGAGAGCCATGCAAAACAGAGATCAAAACTAAAAACTGAATTGAATCAGAGAGTGAGAATAAAGAGGTAGAGGAGGAAATTGATAAGACATATTAATGATAAAAGTGAAATACAGTAGAGAGCCAAGCACATACATTAAGGACATAAAATCTGAAGACAATAAACTTAGCACCTCTAAGGCAAGAAGAATTGAGGGAATGGGATATAATATGACAGCTTTCCCTTCCAGTATCAAAAAACAAGACTACTTGCCTCCTCCATGAGAAGCTGAGGAACAAGGCTTCTCATTTTCCCTATAAATACTTTAGGAAGATGCTTCCTTGTCTCCACCACCAGCACCTGACATGGTTCCTCGCCTCCCCCACTAGGACCTAATGAACAAGGCTCCTTACCTCCTCCACCAGTACCATGGAAAAAAGCTCCTTGTCTACCCCTTTATGGTTTAGTAATGATGTATTGTAAGGACTGGGATATCAGAAAAGTGTTCGATAAATTGTCAACCAAAATATATGATCCTATACCAGAAAAGGAAGGTGGAGAACTAAACTACCAGTCCCTATGTGTCAATAGATTCTTAATCAACAATCATATCATGTAAGCTTAATTATTATAGTTTTTTTCCTTTATTGTGTTCATTTACTGTATTTGTTGATGTACTATGTATGATGTATAGTGTACATATACATAAAAGCATTTTTGGAAGAAATTTGTATATTTTTGGCTTCCAGAACCCAACCAATTATCTATCTGTCTAATCTATATCTCTGATCCCCATTCCCTCAGGGAATTCCCAACAAGGAGGTGGCCTCAACAAAAAGAATCTCTCCTAATCCTCTCTTTACATGCCTCCCTCCCATAAACCATTTCATACATTCTTCTACCAATTTTCTCCCTCTAGTATTCTTCCACTCATATCAAACCCTTTAATCATACTATCATACAATCTCATTGTAAACTCCTCATCTTGCATTCTTTCCAGATTACCAAACCACCTCAAAGTATCAAATATCACCCACTCTACAAATCCATGATTCATTCCTTTTGCATTCCCTGCCATATCAAATCTCATACACTCCTTCATTACTTTCTTCACTCTATCTGGTCATAGCACCTGTTCCTCTCAAATAACTCATTTCCACAGCCTTAAATGTTGACCTCTCTGACTCATTCCATGTCCATATTTTGGCTGCATAAGTCTAGGTAAGGAGGGATATGATGTCCCTTAATCCTTTCTTTACTTCTATACATACAAATCTACCCTTCATTATCCTATTAAGGGAAATGATGACTTTACCCTGTACTGCTCTCTCCTTCCATATTATCAAACTTATCTAAGACAGTTCCTGAATACTTAAATTCTGTCAGTTCTTCTAATCTTTCTCCCCCATTTCTATTACACAGTTTGGTACACTTTCTTCTCTCACTTTACAGGACTTTGAAAAATCAATCCTTTCACTCTATTTCCTTTCATACACCATTACTTTACTTTGACTCATATTTACCTTAAGTGCCAATACTTGCACGTCATAAAACACATTTACAACATTCTGCAACTCCTCTTCACTCTTAGTAAACAAGAGAGTATCATCTGCAAACATACTTTTTACTAACTACCATACATCACTAACACTCTCCAACTCTAAACACCTTTTCCCTAGTTCTGCTTTCATCTCTGTCCTATCATTCCATCCACATATATGTTAAAAAGCCAAGATAACATTACACAGCCCTGCCTCACACCCACAAACATAATGAAACTTTCACTTAACTCTCTATCCACTCTTATAAATGCCTTTGCTCCTCTCTGCAGAAGGCTTTCAAACCATCCAACAGTTATGTCCCTAACTCATATAACCTTATAAAGCATTCACTTAACTCTCATGTGCTTTCTCCACACCCATTAAAGCTGCAAACAGCTTCTTACCTTTCACAAGATCCTTTCCCACAGCCATCCTCACGGCAAAAATTGGATCCACACATCCCCCACCTTTCCTACAACCCCCTTGCTCCCCAATTATTCTGCATTCAGTTACTTCTATCACTCTATCAATAAATACTCTTGCATATACTTTTCCTAGAATATAAAACAGACTTATTCCCCTACAACAGCTACACACATTCTTGGCACCTTCTCCTCTAAGTAAACAAACAATAATAGCTTTCACCCAATCCTCATGCACAACCTTTTGGTTCCACGCTAAACCACATATCATACACATCCACTCTACCACATTTTCTCTTCCATACCTCAACATTTCAGTCTCAATCCCATCCACTCCATGTGCCTTTCCTACTTTCAACCTCATTATCATCCTTCTTCCCTCCCTTCTTGCTGTTAGCCCCTGCCCTTGTATCCATTTCCTTTTATCTTCCATACCCATACAAGTAACAGCCGCTGCCTGCCTCACCTTCTCCCAAGTTTATCAGTTCTTCAAATTACTCTTTCTATTTTCCTCAATTCCTCCTTTCTTTTCTGCAACTCCTCTTCCTTACTTCTCACATTAACATTTCCACTCTTGCATCCACCTCTGTCCGTTTTTACCACCTTCTTGTACAATCTATTACTTCTAAACTTTTTATTCAACTTTCTTCCAAAACTTTCATCTCATTTTTTGCTTTCCTCTACCAGCTTCTTAACATTCCACTTACACATCTTGTATTTTCCCCTCTCCTTTGCTTAACTTCCACAGGTACATTCCTTTTGAGCAATCTACAATATGCCTTTTTATTCTCTTCAACAGCATTTCTAATCTCATCCATCTACCATGCATTTCCCCTTCTACATTTCACAACCTTGCATCCAACTACTAATTCTACAAACTTTAACAAGCTTTCTCAAAACATTCTAAACATATCATTAACAAATAAGTGGATTCCTAAATTTACTGTACTTTCATCTAGACTTTCTGTCACTCTTCTTTCACATTCCTCCTTGCATTCTTTCTAATTCATCTTCTCGCTTTCCAACACTTTTACCTCTCTATTCTTCCTTACAACACACCTTCACTTTCCCCTAACTCTCACCTCCACAGAACTGCAACATATCTGAATCTCTAAAGCATTCTCTCACAACTTTAGCATCCAGCACAATCTTATACAACCTCTCATCCATTGCTACACAATCAGATCCTTTTGCTCTTCTGTATCATGACTTCTCACCCATGCATAACTGTGGATCTTGTGCTGAAAAAAGCTGTTTGCAAGGAACAAACCCCTCTCAGCACAGACATACACAAGATAACTTCCATTCTCATTTACTCCGGGTACTTCCCATTTACTGACTATCTCATCAATTTCAGCACATCCCGTCTTCACATTCATATCACCCATTACAACCATCATTCTCTCCTTCTCAAACCCAATACTAAAGTCATTCAAATTTCTCTAGAAATGCTCCTTTTCATCCTTACCTCTGTTATCAAACTGACAGGTGCATATATTCCTTTCACCCAAACCGTTCTTGATCCATTCAATTCTCAGAGATAGCATATTGCACAACCTTCTTTTCCTCTTCCCTGATAATTTTCATTCATTCATGTTCATACCACTCCTTCCATGCCATCCCACACCTTGCATTCATGATTTCCATTTTCACTCAATACACCCATGGATGTGTTTCCCAAATCCCCAGTGCATCCAAACCATAACTTTTAATTTCTCCACAAGCTTCCTCCTTTTTCTCTTACAAGTCATCCCATTAAAATGCAGTTACCATCCATAATAACTTGTCTCTTTTACTCTCCAGCATAACTAGTGGACTACAGTGCCACTTCTTGGCTTTCATTGCCTCACCCTTGACAGACAACTCGCAATGGGCACCTCCATTACAGTGTTTCCCATAGGCAGCAAGGCTCTCAGATTGTAAAAGAAAATAACACCTCAGTACACCTCAAGTGTTTGTTATAAAACTGTCCTTATGGAGTTGGGCAACAACTCCCCCTTCAGTTCCACTCCAAAGGAAGTGCTTATGAGGTCACCACAAAAAGGCATGGCAAAGACTTGCATACTCCACAAAACCAGAGTATCCCTTGACCCACTGAAATTCAACTTTTCCCAATTATTGAGCCCCTAATGCAGTAGCAGCACCTCCTAACTTCATTAGTTATGATGACTGCAACTGCCATTTAAATCAATTAAACTAGAATTTGTAACTGGATAATCCATGAAGGAGTCAGGTACCAGACTTGCAAATTATGGTAACTCCTATGTAATCTTAATCTCAGATTTAGATAAGAAACTAATTAGAATATGATGATGCAGTCAACTGTTCTGCAGATGATATGACTAAAGTAAAGCAACAGTGTATGGATGACCAAGAAAAATTAATGGAATTTGCATGTTATCTACAACTGAGAACTTGATGAAATCTGAACAAATAAGTCAAGGGGAAGTTTACACTATTTCAGCACCTACAAAGTGAAGTCCTATAGAAAAATGAACAGAGTGAAGTAATCAAAGATTTCAGAAACATTATGAAGTAAGCAAAAACTTCACAATTATTACAAGCAAAAAGCTAAAATTCAAGAAACTTAGTGAAAAATATTGTGCACTCAAGCTAAATAATGAGTGAAATGATACTAAGAGAATGTAAACAATAAGATACAAAAAACTGAATTATGAAAATGCTTAATGTGTACTTACATACATAAGAAGCAAAACATGAATACTACTGTGCTGTATGGTTATTAGTACAACGGGGTAAATCAAACATGAGGGGGGGAAAAAAAAAATCACTAAACAAAAAGACTATCATGTAAACTAAAAAAAAAAAAATAAAAAGAAATAGAGCTTTACAGCCTCAAACACTGATGGGATAGATATACGATAGTATATGCCTGGCAATGAATACAAGGATTAAAGAACAATTTTAACCTGAAAGCAACCACACAAGGAAGATCCAGAATCAATGTCAAGAGTAATTCCTGAAAACATACTAAAGTGCAAGAATATAAAAGTGCCCTGCAAGGAAGTTGATGCAATTAATTAATGCAATACTAACTTCAGAAACATTCACAAGATTAGACTTATGAATTCAATAATACCTGATTAACACAGAAAAGATAACTAAGCTAGTAGAATCATTGGTGAAAAAACAGCATTATGCAAGCAAGACAAGTGATGGGATGAGGAGAGGCAGTTGTGAGAAATGTCATTCTTCACATATAAGTTAAATGGTGAGTGCTGTGTGACAGCCTTGTCATCATATCAAAATCTCATTGTAGATACATACAAGTTGGTTATCTCTAATACAACCCTATCTTTCATCTACAGTGTTTCTTTGTTACTCTTCTCCTCACTTTGACTCATCTTTGAAATACTGAGCATTTGGCTATCCTGCAACTCCATGATTTCATTTTAATTGCTATGAAACTGACAAAATTGTAACTTACTGAATTCTTCAATTTGACTTACCTCATCATCTTCAACATCTCCCACAGTGTCTGTCTCTCTTATACACAGTTAATTTACATGATTCACAAAAAACACTAATATTGTTTCTAGAGAAACAACATGTTTGTCAACTCTTACACAATCATGTGTGCTTGTGTTACACTTCATACATCTACATTTTCACTGTGGTAACCTATTTACAATGTACAATTTTAACAATTTTTACACTTTTATTGGTTAAAAGAGATTCAAAGTTCCTTCCATTTATTTTACATAACTTTCATTATTTGCAATCCTTTCCTTTCTGAATGCATACCTTGATGTTTAGGTATCTTAGTAATTTTCTCACCTAAATAGTTTATTGTAATTGTTCATTTTTTCTATCAATAGTTTATAGTAATTGTTCAATTCTTCTATCATTCTTTTTACTGTGCACTCAATTGCTTTTTCTCTATATGGGATGTAGTATTTTGTTATTCTGCTTACTTCTCTATCAAATACAGGTTTAGCCAATGATTTCTACAATTTTTCTGTACACTTTTTAATGATCATTTGCAAACTTACCAAAATAATTCATATCAAAAATTGATATTTACATTGATTTTGGTTTAGATATTTTCCATCATTCCCATGTCACAATATATCCACCAATGGATATTTTCAAAATGAATGTGGTTCAAATGTATGCCTTGGATTCAAAACTTTATTCCACATTCTTTAAAATTATTGGCCATCCAGAGAGATATCTTTCATTACCATTCACTGATACAATTTCAGGTCACTTCACTAAAACTAAACAAGCAAAATATCAAGCTATCAGTCTTGCTGCCAGTTCACTTTATTCACTGTTTTTTCACCATATACATTAACTCACTGCTGAGTCTCAAACCAATTAGTCTGAGGGACCTTTTTCATTAACCCTCTACCTCAGCCCTAAAACTTCAAGTACAATTATGAGAAATATGGAAATGTAGAGTGGAGCTTCCACACAGGTTACATTGCAAACACATAACAAAGTGACCCAACATACAAATGAACACCCTTCCAACCTCTTAAACATCTCTTCACTAGGCACATAGCTATTTGAAAATAAAATCCTCAAACTTAAATCAATCCTACATCCACCTCAGACTCTTCACTAGGCACATAGCTATTTGAAAATAAAATCCTCAAACTTAAATCAATCCTACATCCACCTCAGACTCATACAAAACATCACCACATTAACTGACCTATAGTCACATCTTGGGAATGTGGCTGGTTTCCAAAGCACTACAGTAGTTCAACAGAAGAGGCTCTTGGAACAAGTAAAGGTGTGTGTAATTACCTATTTGTACTGTAGTGGAGGCTGTTTCACTCTCATAGGGCCCCATCTCTTGAACATTCACTAAAACCATAAAACTTCTTAAATTTGTGTACATTTTCAGCTTTAACCATGTCCTCAAGCCATTTAATCTACCGACTTATACAGGTTGGGCATCCACAATCCAAAAATCCAAAATCTGAAACTTTCTGTGCTGTGACATGACATTACAAGTGGAAAATTCCACATTTAAACACATTATTTTTTCATTGTATTAATGGTATTTCATATCTTTTTGCTGTTATGTTAAGTACTTGTGTGTGCATAAGTGTAAGAAAATGACTGCTTATCAGTTACATATAAATTAAGAGTCAGGAAGGAAGGTGATGCCAAACAACCACAGATTGTCCACATGGGCAGCTGAGGTTGTGACACCTTAGCTTTCTGATGGTTCAGGGTTACACAAACCTTGTTTCATGCACAAAATTATCAAAGGTATTGTATAAATTACCTTCAGGCTATGTTTAAAGGTGTATATGAAACATAAATGGATTTTGTGTTTAGACTTGGGTCCCATCCCAAAGATATCTCATTATATATGTGCAAATATTCCAAAATCCAAAGCACTTCTGGTCCTCGGCATTTCAGATAAGGGATACTCAACCTGTAGTATCCCATCTTTTTCAACAATGCTTGCATAATTTTTAGTTATGTCCTCTCTCTCTCTTTCTAATGATTGGTCAGAAACTGATCAAATAGGGATGCAAAATGACTTGGACACAATTTACAAATGAGCAAAGTGAACCAAATCAAATCTAATGACAGAATCATGGAGAGAGGTTTGTTATAGAGAGGGGAAGAGGTGAAACCCTTGCAAGGCGGCTGGAGTGCATGGTATTGCTGTTGAATTTATCAAGAAAGGGGGTGACTATGTTGCTGATTGTTTGGTAAGGATATTCAATGTATATATGGATATGGTGAGGTGTCTCAGGATTATTGGAATGCTTGTACAGTGCCACTGTATAAAGGCAAGGGGGATAAGGGTGAGCATTCAAACTACTGAGGAAAAAGCTTGTTGAGTATATCTGGTAAGCTGCATGGGAGAGTATTGATTGAGAGGGTGAAGGCAAGTGCAGATCACCAGATTAGATAGGAGCAGTGTCATGTCAGAGGTACTAGAGGATATGTAGATCAGGTGTTTGCTTTAAAGAATGTGTGTGAGAAAAGTTTAGAAAAACAGATGGATTTGTATGTGGAATTTAGGGATTTGGAAAAGGGATATGATAGGGTTGATAGAGATGCTTTGTGGAAAGTGTTAAGAATATATTGTGTGGAAAGAAAACTGCTTTAAGCTGTGAGATGTTTTTATCATGGGTGTATGGTTTGTGTACGAGTAGGAGTGGGGAAGAGAGGAGGGTGAATGGTTTCCAGTTAAGGTTGAGTTGTTTAATTTGATTATGGATGGATTGGTGATAGAGGTAAATGCAAAAGTCTTAAGAGAGAGGGCCCCTGAACTGAGTCAGTTGTTGTTTGATGATGAGACAGCACTGGCACCAGATTCGAGTGAGAAACTTCAGAAATTGGTGACTGAGTTTGGAAGAGTGTGAAAGGTGACAGTTGAGAGTAAATGTGAATAAATGTAAGGTTATTAAGTTCAGCAGGGATGAGGAACAAGTCTGTTGGGATGTAAGTCTGAATGGAGAAATATTGGAGGAAGTGAAGTGTTTTAGATACCTGGGAGTGGACATTTTAGCAAATGGAATCATGGAAGTGGAAGTGAATCAAAAGGTGGGGAAAGGGGCGAAGTTCTGGGAGCAAAGAAAGATGTGTGGAGAGAGAGAATGTTATCTGGCACGGCAAAAATGGGTCTCTGTGAAGGAATAGCAGTCCCAGTGGTATCACATGGATGTGTGGCATGGGATATAGATAGGGATGTGCAGAAGAGGCTGGATGTATTGAAAATTAAATGTTTGAAGGGTAAGAGAGAGGTGTAGTAATAAAAGGAGTTTGGCTGAGAGAGCAGAAGAGCGAGTGCTGAAATGGTTTGGACATATGGAGAGAATGAGTGAGGAAAGGTTGTCAAAGAGGATATATGTGACAGAAGTGAAGGGAAGAAGGAGAACTGGGAGACCAAATTGGAGATGGAAGGATGGAGTGAAAAGTATTTTGAGCAATCGGGGACTGATCATGCACAAGGATGAAAGGTGTGCACAGGATACAGTAAATTCAATCGCTGTGGTATACTGGGGTCGACGTGCTGTTAATAAAGTGAACCAGTGCATGTGAAGCATCCAAGGCAAAACATGAAAAGGTTTGTGGGGCCTAGATGTAGATAGGGAGCTAAAGTTTTGGTGCATTACACAACATGACAGATAGAGAATGGATGTGAGCAGATGTGGCCTTTCTTCACCTTTTTACTAGTGTTATCTCGCTGATGCAGGGGGGAGCAATTGGGTGTGGAGAAGAGAATGTGTTATCTTTTTTTTCTTTTCCATCAAGTTGTCGTGCTGTTTCCAGTGGGGCAGGGTGGCATCATGAATGGATAAAGACGAGCAAGTATGAATGTGTACATGTGTGTGTGTGTGTGTGTGTGTGTGTGTGTTGAAATATTTGGACAAATGGAATGAATGAGTGAAGAAAGGTTAACAAAGAAGATATGTTTCAGAGGTGGAGGGAACAAGGAGAAGAGGGAGACCAAATTGGAGGTGGAAGGATGGGGTGAAAGGGATTTTGAGCGGTCAGAGCCTGAACATGCTGGAGGGTGAAAGGTGTGCCCGGAATAGAGTGAAATGAAACAATGTGGTATACCAGGGTTGACGTGCTGTCAATGGACTGAACCAGGGCATGTGAAGCAACTGGGGTAAACCATGGAAAGGTCTGTGGGGCCTGGAAGTGGAAACAGAGCTGTGGTTTCAATGCATTACACATGACAGCTAGAGACTGAGTGTGAGCGAATGTGATCGTTTCGTCTGTCTACTGGGGACAGGGGAGAATGAATACTTCCCACGTATTCCCTGCGTGTCGTAAAAGGCGAATAAAAGGGGAAGGAGCGGGGAGCTGGAAATCCTCCCCTCCAATTTCGACTTTTCCAAAAAAGGAACAGAGGGGACCAAGAGAGGATTTTCCCTCTAAGTCTCAGTCCTCTGTTCTTAACGCTACCTTGAGTGTGGGCGAATGTGGCCGTTTCATCTGTCTCCAGGCACTACCTCGCCGGCGCGGGGGTTGGCAATGCTATTTCCCCGGGGGGCAGGGTGGCATCAGGAGTGGATGCGGGCGAGCAAGTCTAAATATGTACATGTGTGTATATGTATGTGTATGTATGTATATATGTATAGGTTGATATGTATA
>JAYMFT010002173.1:0-17333 GCA_038088735.1 Panulirus argus | reverse complement strand
ATATATACATATATATATATATATATATATATATATATATATATATATATATATATCAATGTATATGTATATTAATGTATATATTTATTAATATGTATATATCATCTGTATGGTAGGAGAGAAAGAATTCAATCAATCTCCGTGTTCCCTGCATGTCGTGGAAGACGACTAAAGGGAGTGGGAGGGAGAAGCCCGATACCCTTCCTTTCTTGTATTTCATTTTCTAAAAGGGGAAACAGAAGGAACCAGGAGGGGAGTGCTCATCCTCCTCGAAGGCTCAGAGTGGGGTGTCTGGATGTGTAGTTGTAACCAAGATGAAAGGAGAAGAGAGATAGGTAGTATGTTTGAGAAAAGAAACCTAGATGTTCTGGCTCGGAGTGAAACGAAACTCAAGGTTAAAGGGGAAGTATGGTTTGCAAATGTCTTAGGAGTAAAGTCAGGGGTTGGTGAGAGGACATGAGCTAAGGAAGGAATATCATTACTCCTGAAGCAGGAGTTATGGGAGTACATGATAGTGTGAGGAAGTAAATGCCAGACTGATATGGGTAAAAGTGAAAGTGGATGGCGAGAGATGGTTGATTATTGGCGCTTATGCACCTAGCCATGAGAAGAAAGATCATGAGAGGCAAGTGTTTCGGGAGCAGCTAAGTGTGTGCGTCAGTAGTTTTGGTGCACGAGACCGGGTATTAGTGATGAGTGATTCAAATGTAAACTAAGTGGTGTGGCAGTTGAGGGTTAAATTGGTGAGCATATAATTGGGTTGGGTTATGTTTGGTTACTTTGGGTTAGGTTAGCAAGTTAGCGCCAGGAACAGATGAAGAAAGGCCACATCCGCTCACAGCTATTCTTTAATCTGTCATGTGTAATGCACTGAAAACACATCTACCTATCCACAACCAGGCCGTACAGAATTTTCCATTGTTGGAACTGTTATTCATTGAAATATACACATTTTTGCCCTCCAGGATAACGTTCTCTCCTTCCACACATTCATCATCTTTCCCAGAACTTTCGCCCCCTCCCCCACCCTTTGACTACTCATTGGTTAAATTTGCTGCCAAATCCACTCTCAGATATTCTAAACACTTCACTTCCTACAACTTTTCTCCATTCAAACTTGCATCAGAACTAACTTGTCCCTCAGCCCTGCTGAACCTAACATTGCTCTTATTCACATTCTGTCTCAACCTTCTCCTTTCTTCCCTACCCAACCTAAGCTAAAACCTAACTCAACCCATCCTTACCCCACCGAACCGAACCGAACCGAACAGAACACCTGAACTTATACTTACATTGCCGTAGATTAATGCTAGTAGGAGATATTACTTTTTTTTTTTTCTTAACCTGAGGAATCTTGTGTGAACAGGTGTCGCAATACGTAAATAAAGAGCGTGCCCTGCAAGACGCGATTTCCTCTGCACATAATCGTTGGCCTCATGGTCCTGTTACTAAGTATGTCGAACCTTGGGCGTAATAAATTCATTACAATGTTACAGATGCCTCCATGACTAAGGTTACGAACGATTACCCCCCCCCCCAAGGTAATTCAATTTTTGCGTCATACTTTTTTTCAGTACTTGTTTCTTTTGTTGAAACATTCTCAAATTCGTAAATTTCAAGTGGCAACGTT
Organism: Panulirus argus; assembly: GCA_038088735.1. Taxonomy (NCBI): domain Eukaryota; kingdom Metazoa; phylum Arthropoda; class Malacostraca; order Decapoda; family Palinuridae; genus Panulirus; species Panulirus argus. The sequence continues at coordinate 15,703 of JAYMFT010002173.1, read as the reverse complement.
TATTTCATAAGCGTTGATATTTTGATTAGTAGACGCAACGATTCGAAGGCGCAATCTTTTAATAGGCAACGTAGCTATTTTACTGCGGGTACGTAAAGCAAGGAATTTATTCGCCACAGTTTGGAATCCCAAAAGATCCGGCTCGGTTTAACTCTGGTCCAGAATGACGACGATAAGTGGGGATTAGATCCTTAACGTATTCTCACACACTTCCAGACAACTTGAGTGATGAAGTAGTGGTCTTGTGGAAAGAATACTTTTCCAAGAAATTGCGTCAAAAATATATCCAACTGGATGAAGTTGGAGGTGCCGGAAGTGTGTGAGAATACGTACAACAAGAATCGCGACAGGAATGTTTTGTATAGATATGCAAATCCTGGTTAAAATGCTGAGTAGATACTCTCCTAATATGCACGACCATACAACCACAGAGGAGGGTGATAAAGATGACTTTAGCGTCATGTATGAATTAATACCCACTGGATGACTTGAATCACTTTATTAATGCGGCAATAATTTTACAATAATAATGTGAGTGTGAGACATCATTTTTTTTACTTATCGTAGTGTAATTTTCTATAAAGTTAGAAATGAATATAATGAAATGCTAGATTTGGCAATTCTGGTCGGTGTGTGGATATGCGCTGAACATTTTCGTTGCTGAAGATGTACGCTGTCTTCTAACATACTGAATAAGTATCTCGCTTGAATTATAAACAACATTCCATTACCAACTAACTAATCTTATTCCTAACCTAAACAGATATTATTTATCGTGAAGGGAAGTGTGTTAAAATTTATTCGGGTAGTTTCACTGCAAAAACTTTTATCGGATATCAAGAAAGTGGATTTCCGGATGTGTATGACATATTTAGGGGTAATTGTGGCCTAATGACCACTGCCTTGCCATATCCGAGCAAACTTAGCCTCCCTGCTGAAGCCATAATTGAATGAAGGTAAAGTAGTAGCTGACAATAGTCACTTATAGAAGAAATTATATAATAAAGATAAGCTCTGCTATTTTTTTACGTCGTTACTTATCAGTTTAGCTACGATAAACTGACAAATTACCTGCTGGACCCCAGCTTTACTTCTCTGGGGTTTTCATAATAGCTACAGATGGAACACTTGTCATCCATAAATTGATACACTTGAAAACAGAAATTTTAGGCAACAAGGGTTACGTCGAACCACAAGGATGCGTTGATATTATGCTTCAGTAATTGGTTACATATGTACGATTAGCCAACACTTTGGCCACTACCGACAGTTTGAACCCTACCATAGATTTGGTTAGGTTATATTTACTAAATTATAGAGGAATATCAAGAAATGAACTAAAAGAAAACGGTGTGAGACAGCATTAGAAGACAAACTGTTTGTAGGGACCAGAGTGTCAGACATCAGTATATAGATATCAGTATATAAAAGAGACGTGGTAGATTTTAGATGGTAAATCTCATAACAAACCATGCATGCCTGCTTGCTATCCAGCAAGCTGCCATCCACAAACTACCTGTTAGATACGAGAGTTTTATAAGCGGCACACCACAGTATTTCATAACATTACCTCTACTTGTAACAAAGATTATCAGAATGGGAGGGTACATGGAAAATAGAATTCAATATAGATATATGCAGAACACACTGTAGGTAAAGACAGTAATACAGATTACAAACTGGACAATATTAATATTGGTAAAACAGAATGCAAAAGAGATTATGAATATTGGTAAGCAAAGATCTTAAGCTGCGGCAACAAGGTATTAAAGTGCGTAATAAGGCTAATAGGATGTTAGGGTTCATCAATAAGACTGTCAGCAATAAAACTCCTTGAGTATTATTGCAACTTTATCTTGTGTCGGTGAGACTACGTTTGGATTATGCAGTACAGTTTTGGGCTCCATACTATGCAGTTGATATAAATTGTTTAGAGAGAGTACGAAGGTAAATAACAAAAATGATCCCTGGAATTAGAAACCTTACTTAAGAGGAGAAGGGCTAGAGGGGATATGATTGAAGTTTTTATATGGGTGAGGGGCTTTGATATAGGTAACATGAATAAAGTTCATAGAATGGTGCCACCGGATACGACAAACATGAATAAAGTTCATAGAATGGTGCCACCGGATAGGGCAAGAAATAATGGATTTATATTAGAAAAAAAAATAGATTCATGTCAGATGTGGGTGAATATTGGTTTGGGAATAGGGTGGTTGATCTATGGAATAAGTTGCCAGGTACTACTTCTGAAGAAGGAGTTGTGGGAGTGCATGATAGAGTGCAAGGAAGTAAATTCTAGATTGCTGTGGGTGAAACTGAATGTGGATGGCAAGAGATAGGTGATTCTTAGTGCTTATGCACCTGGTTATAAGAAGAAAGATCATGAGAGGCAATTGTTTTGGGAGCAGCTGAGTGAGTGTGTTCGCAGTTTTGGTGCACAAGACTGGGTATTAGTGATGGGTAGTTTAAATGCAAAGGTGAGTAATGTGGCATTTGAAGGTGTAGTTGGTATGCATTTGGTATTCAGTGTTGTGAATGGAAATGATGAAGAGTTTGTGGATTTGTGTGCTGAAAAAGGACCAGTGATTGGGAATACCTGGTTTAAAAAGAGAGATATACAAAGATATGTGTATGTGAGTAGGAGAGATGGTCAAAGGGCATTATTTGATTATGTATTAATTGATACGTGTGTAAAGGAGAGATTTTTGGATTTAAATGTGCTGGTGGGATGTACGAACACTATCTTGTAGAGTCGAGGGTGAAGATTTGTAGAGTTTTTCAAAAAGACGAGAGGATGTAGGGGAGAAGAGAGTGGTGAGAGTAAGTGAGCTTGGAAAGGAGACTTGTTTGAAGAAGTACCAGGAAAGACTAAGTGTAGATGGGTTGTGGCAATGAGATATGGTGGCTAGTGACCAGCCTTTTTGTGGAATGTGCTGTTATATTTGCTGAGAGTGAAGAGGTGGTGAGAGGGTTGTAAGTGTCTCTTGTGATGTGTGTAAGTGTAGGAGATTGAAGGTAATTGTTAGTAAAAGTAAAGTAACAGTGTTTATAATGGAATAGAGTAAAATTCTAGATTTTGTAAAACCCTGTAGAGTTCAAGAAGAAAATGTACTAAACCATGTTATAAATTGGAGGGAGAAAGACTGGAAGAAGTAAGATAATTTAAGCATTTGGGGGCTGTCTTGAGTAAGTTTGGTGATGTGGAAGGAGAGATAAGGGAGAGAACAGTGCAGGGTAGTGAGTCACTGGGTCCTTTTATATACTAATGAAGGACAGAGGTTAAGTATGGAAGTGAAGAATGGATTAAGGCACAGCATAGTCCTCCCAACCCTGACTTGTGCAACCTAAACAAGGAGATGTATTGAGTCACAGGGGTCACGAATCCAGTTCGTGGGAATGAGCTATTTGAGAGGAGCATGTAAATGACCAGATGGAATGAAGAAAGAAATGAGGGGATGTATGAGAGATGTGGTAAGGCAGGGAATACAAAGGGAATGAATTGTGGAGTGGTAGAGTGGGTGAAACATAATACTCTGAGGTTGTTTGGGCATGTGGAAAGAATGGAAGACAGGAAGTTTACAAGGAGAGTGTATAATAGTACAATTAAGGGGGTTGATATGAGAGGAAGATCACCCATGACATGAGGAAATAAGAGTGGAAGAGTAATGGAGGGAGAGAAATGATGGAAGTGTGCATGGAATAGTGTATGCAAAGGAGGCATGCAAGGACAGGGATAAGAGGAGGCTCTTTTGTCATGGCCACCTCCTTGATGGGAGTTCCTGAAGGGAATGGGCATCAGAGATATAAATAGATAGATAGACAGAAGGTCAGTGTAGTGAAATGCTTTAGCTAACCTCGTGGAAGTGAGAGAATGCACATGTTCAGCTTCCCCTTCTACTATCCACTCCTCCCAGTGTTTCTTCTCCAACTGATGAAGATCTTCATTCACGAGTTCTTCCTTTTGCGATTTTAGCAACTCATCCACATCACCCTCCTCAGCCTCATGAAAGTTGACTTTTTTTTTGCCATTTCCACAATGAGTGCATGCATTCTTGTTACTTCAGTGTCAACGTCAAAACCCTGGTATCCATGAACAAACTGAGGGTAAAGTCTCCACTGTACTATATTCATACAAACACTGGTGATTTCCTTCCAGGCCCCTCTTATGATTGTGATGGTGAAGGACTTCCAGAATTCTTTCACAGTCATCTGGTCTTGTCTGTAGCCTTCACTAGCCTTGCAAATGTTCGACATAAATAGTTGGCCTTCAAAATACACATCACCCCTGGTCCATTGGCTGGATTAGAGTGTAGTAGTAGGTGGAAAGAAAATTTCTTTGGAATTCTCACTAAGGTCCTGTATTGAAGGTGAATCTTGAAACGTATATTCTCCTTTGCACTGTACTCCTGTTCTACATGAAACTTTGCAGCAAAATAATCACAGAAAACTTTGCTTTCACCACCGCATCTCTTTTTGCCAAACCTCTTGCTACAACTCTCACTTAGCATACCTCCCTGACCCAAACACCCTATGTCTGCCTCCCAATTATCAAGTACATTCACCAGTCCTTCAAAGTACTTGCTCCATCTCCTCTTCACTTCATCACTGCCTCTTATCACTTCCTCGTTTGTCCCCTTACCATTGTTCCTCTTTGTTCTGTTTTATTCAGATCTTAACCTCCTTCTAAGACATCTTATTCTCCCTGAAGTTTGTTGATACTTGCTCATCCCAGCTCTCATTTACCTTCATTTTCAAAACAGGACAGTGTGGGATTTTGGAATGTGTGGAAAACCACCAGATCTAGTGTGAATTTAGCCAAATTAAGGAACAAGCAATGGAAGAAAACACTTCTTCCATGATAACTGCATCCAGTGGGACCAAGGGCAATCAGTTGATTATCTACTCATTTTAAGTTAATATTTGCTATTATATGCGAACTGAATATTAATCACAGATAGAAAACTGTATTATGTCTGATAGTTATTTGATTCTGCATGCATCACATAATCAGATAGAAAATAATGATGGTAATCAAATAAAAGCTTTATCTACTAGTCTAATGTAGCAGTATCAGTCATCTGTATCTTTGATTTTTTTGTCTTTGACAGCTATATCTAACCTGGATGTAAAATTTTTAATTGTCATCTGCTTGCTTATTTTCGTATCAGATATGTTCCAGTTTGATGATTATTTATTCCTTGTTGTATCTTGTTTCAGCGAGATCTGAAAAAGTCAGCATGTTCTCATCTAGTAGCTTGAACAAAGTGAAGTAAGTCTTTATTATTGAATTTAAGTTTATAGGTTTCAACTGTCTTATTGTTTTTGTTGTCATTTATTTGTAAACCTTAGTTTTCTGCAATTACTTGTAGCATTTCAGCTATCTTTGCATAATACTGATCACTGCATTAAACTGAAAGGATTGCATTTTCATGACTTTTACTGAATTGTAGGATAGTATATGAATGTTTATTCGTAATGCATCACCTATTCATTCAGTATGATATTTTAATAGTATGCTGTTTACAAAACAAAGATACCAAGTTAGAGGCAATTGTGTGGGAAGAAAATTATGATGCAATTGGTGTCTCTGAATCTTGGTTAGATGCTGGGGAGAGAGTTCCATGGTGAATATGCAGTTTCAGAGTACACTGTAAAATCCATAAAGGACTAAGCCTGGATTATTTTTTCCCCTCTCTCCATTGGGGGAGGGGGAGAGGGGCAGGATGTGTTTATGAAAATAAAAAAAAATATTTTAGTCATACCAGGTAATAGAATTTTTCAAGGAATTTAAAGATAAAGGGAAGACTTGTTTGATTATCCATATTTTTTTTGCTGTACAAACAATTAGATTTGGTACACCACACTAGCTCAGCTTATCAGGCACTTGCTGACTTTTTCTTACTCGTACATTGTCATTTACACCACCAACAGATTACTGATACACAATGAACTTTTGTAGTACTAACTATTCACCATTCAACGAATCATTGTCTACATTAATTACTGCCCAAAAGACTTGCTAATTAGCCACTAATTTATGTTGGGTATATGCAAGGGCCATACCTTTCCCATTGTATTATATAGCCATTGAGAACTAAGATTATTGCCCAATATTAAATGTGGCTGTTTGTGCTATAAAGCATCTCTTCATCCTGATAAAATGCTCCTTTCACTTTAAATGGTAGTGGGAAAGGCAACCCATACAAATACAGCAAGGGTCCTCATAAGTTAAGACATTGTGCTATGTGGGTATCTTAAGTAAGACATTGTGCTATGTGGTTATCTAAGATGAGACATTGTGCTACGTAGGTATCTATGACTTAAGTATTTTTTCTGGAGCTAATTTCAGTTGTGACATTAAGCACCTCTACATGCTGGTAAAGCAAGCCCTAAAATTTTGACAAGGGTGGGAAGAACAATCCGTACAAATGTAACTAACATCTCCGTGCCCTAAAACATACAGGTGTGGCTAGGGTTCTTATGGAGTTAAGAGTGATATGACAAATAAATTAAGCACTGGTGTCTTGCTCTTCGTTAAATGTGATCTTAATCCCCAGCTGTTAAGTGTTGTAGCTGCTCATAATATCGAATCAGTTTGTTTATAGATGTGGTGGTGAGGGAGGTAAATGCAAGAGTCTTAGAGAAAGGGACAAGTATGCAGTAGTATGGGATTAGGGGGATTGGGAAGTGAGTCAGTTGTTGTTTGCTGATGATACAGCATTGGTGGCAGATTTGAGTGAGAGACTGCAGAAGTTGGTAACTGAATTTGGAAGAGTGTGTGAAAGGAGAAAGTTGAGAGTAAATATGAATAAAAACAAGATTATTACGTTTAGTAGGGTTAAGGAACAGGTTAGTTGAGGTGTGAGTTTGAATGGAGAAAAATTGAAGGAAGTGGTGTTTTAGATACGTGGGAGTGGACTCGACAGCAAATGGGACCATTGAAGTCATGGGAAGTCGAAGGGGGGGAGAGGGGGGTGAAGGTTCTGGGAGTGCTGAAGAATGTGTGGAAAGAGAAAATGTTATATGGGAGGGCAAAAATGAGTGCTTAAAGGAATAGTAACCCCAACAATAATATATGGATGCGAGGCATGGGCTATAGATAAGGCTGTATGGAGGAGGGTGGATGTTTTGGATATGAAATGTTTGAGGACATATGTGGTGTGAGGTGGTTTGATTGAGCAAATAATGAAAGGGTAAGAGAGATGTGCGGTAATAAAAAGAGTGTGGTTAAGAGAGCAGAAGGGATTGTGCTGAAATGGTTTGGACATATGGAGAGAATGAAGGGATTGTGCTGAAATGGTTTGGACATATGGAGAGAATGAGTGAGGAAAGATTGACAAAGAGGATATATGTATCAGAAGTGGAGGGATCAAAGAGAACAGGGAGGTGGAAGGATGGAGTGACAAAGGTTTTGAATGATTGGGACCTGAACATGCAGGATGGTGAGAGGCATGCATGGGATAGAGTGAACTGGAATGATTTGGTTTATATGGGTTGACTTGCTGTCAGTGGACTGAGCCAAGGCATGTGAGGCATCCAGGGTAAACTATGGAAAGGTCTTTGGGGCCTGTTTGTGGATAGGGAGCTGTGGTTTCAGTGCATTACACATAACAGTTCAAGAATGGATGTGAGATGTGGCCTTTTTTGTTTGTTCCTGGGACTAACATAAGAAACAGTGATCAAATATGAAATTTTTTATTGATGTCGGAGATAAGCCTCATAAAAAATCCCGGTATTATTAGTTTATAGGCCCCCTGAACATACAGTAAGGTAGATGAAAGACTGACTAATCAACAGAAATTTTTAATGAACACAAGTCAATTATAGTGGAAGAGATTTTAACGTATTATTATATAAGTGGAAAGAATCCCCTTCCAGTGGCTCCAAGCATGGACTGTACTTAATGTTGTCATGCTTAATGTAATTTGTTAAGAAGCCTACTTGCAGCAAAAACTCGTTAGATTTTTATTTTGTCCATAAAAAACAATGATTTTTCAAAGGTGATACACAACTGAGGTTTATTGTGGGAACAAGCATATGATGCTCTCAAGCTGAAATCATTTAACATCTGGTTGCTGAAACCATTCTTTCTAATGGTTTGAACACCAGCAACCCACCTCAGTGTGCCTCAGGCTATCTTGAAGGAGGGATGTTCTCTCTTTACTCTTCCTGGCTGCCACTTCATTTTGGGAATTTTGCTTCTGGACACTATTTCTTCCACCTGTGCTTCAAGATGGTTTGCTCTTACCTTCCTGAGGAGGAGAAATCCCAAATTCTCAATGGAAGCAAGAAAATGTGGGTATACATAAGGTTTCTAGGTGCACTGGATGCTCAGAATATGCGATCAGGCAGATGCTTCTTGCAACACCTCATCATTGTCTTCCCTCATTTAGGATATCAAGAACCTGTGGACTGAAAACATGGATCCATAATACTTAAGGAACCTGACCATTTCCATGCCCAGACATTTGCAAGTGGTAGCAAAACCAAAAGAGAGATGGCTAAGTACTAAAATGTAAGTGCAGCATTGTCTTTGAAAATATATAGGGAGGTGGACAAGGTACTTTGTAGACATAGTACTTCTAGTTACTAATTAAGATCTCATCTATAATACTAATGAAAAATAGTTTTTTGCAAGTCATCACTAACAAAGTACTCTTGAGTTACTTTTGAACAGTGCTTCTGTTGCTGGTCAACATTGAAGTCATGAAAATGCATCAGATTTTAGGCTTAGAAGTTCTGTTGATCTTTGCATTGCTTTTGATAGGCAAATATGGGATGAAAAAAATGGATGTAGCTTGGAAGAATTTCACTAAAGCATTCATTAAAGAAAAAGCAAATTATTTGCCGATGCACAGGAGATGGTCATTTTCTGAATCTAAGCCAAAGTAGTGGAACACTGAACTGTTTTCCAGGAAAGTAGCACATAAAAAAGTCAGAGGGTATCCATCATGATTGAGTAAGATATGTAAGTCTATGTAGATAAAACACAGAGATTTGTATGTTAATGTCAGTAGGAAGCATATATATCTGAAAATAACAGAAGAAACCCTAAAGAATTGCATTGTTAGATTAGAAGCAAGAGTGATTTTCCAGAAAACTGGTCCATTAATTACTTAAAACAGTGGAATGGTTCAAAATAATAAAGCGTGGCAAAAACATTGAATGATTCTTTTTCATCTGTATTAATGACTGAGGTCATAACTCACATCCTGGTTCCAATTACATTGCTAGGAGAAAAAACATTGTACACAATATTGACATATAAGCTGAAGAAATACTATCACCACAAAAGGGATTGAAAGTTGATAAGATAGCAGGTCCAGATAAGTTTTATCCAGGGACATTAAAAAGATATTTGGCCCCTGCTTGGAAATTATCCGCTGATTAGCTTGTCTTTAGTTGGTAAACTTTTGGAAACATCATTCACGACAAGAATACATTTCATTTAGAGGGTCTCCACTTAATAAACAAGTCATGGCATACTTTTAAATGAAGCTGTTCATATCTGATAATTCTACCTCCATATTCCCTGTGTGTCACAGAAGGCAACTAAACATGGTAGGAGCACAGTGGTGGAATCCCCCTCCATATATTTCAATTTCTGAATGATGGAAGACGAGAGGAAGCTGAGCATAGAGTGCTCATCCTCCTCTAAGGCTCAGGATGGACTGTCTAAATGTGTGTGGATGTAACCAAGACGAGAAGGAAGGAGGTAGTATTTTTTTGGGGAAAGAAACCTGGATGTTTTGGCTCTGAGTGAAACAAAGTGCAATGGCAAAGGAAAAGAATGGTTTAGAAATATCTTTGGAGTAAAGTCAGGGGTTTGCAAGGGGGAAGAACTAAGGAAGGGGTAGCATTACTGCTGAAGCAGTTGTGTGAGTGTGACAAAGTGTAATGAAGTGACCTCCAGACTGATATGTGTAAGAATGAAAATTGGTTATGAGAGATGGATGATTATTAGTGCTTGCACACCTGGCCATGTGAAGAATGATCATGAGAGGCAAGTGAAGGAACCGAGCAAGTGTTTCAGCAGCTTTCATGCAAACCACCAGATGTTAGCGACAGGTGGTTTAAATGTGAAGATGAGTAATGTGATAATTTAAAATATAATCAAGGGGGCATAGGGTATTCAGTATTATAAATGGAAATGGTGAACAGCTTGTGGAACTGTGTGTGGAAAAAGGCTCAGTGAATGGGATTACCTCGTTTAAAAAGGACTTACACAAGTATACATATGTGAGTAAGAAAGATAGTCACTTAGCATTGTGAGATTACATTCTAATTTATAGGCATGTAAGGGAGGGACTTTTGGATGTGAATGTGCTGATAGGGGCAGCTGGTGGGATGCCTGATTATTACCCTGTGGAAGACTTGTGGAGGTTTTCGAAAAAAGAGGTAATGTTATGGGTGAGGAGAGAGTAGTGAGAGTAAGTGAGCTTGGAAAAGGAACCTGTGTGAAGAAATATTAGGAGAGTTTGAGTGCAGAATGGCAAAAGGTGACATTAGATGAAGCAAGGGGAATGGTTGAGGAATGGAGGGTATTTAGGGAAGCAGGGCTGGCATGTGTAAGAGATGCATGTGACATGCATAAGGTGGGAGGTGAAATGATTAGAAAGGGTAATGAGTTGTGGGATGAATAAGTAATGTTGGTAGTGAAAGAGAAAAGAGAAGTATATGGGTGATACTTACAGGGAAGGATGCATATAATTGAGAGATGTATAATAGAAAGCAAGGGGAGGTAAATAAGCAGGTGCACGGGTTGAAGAAGAGGGCAAATTAGAATTGGGGGAGAGTGAGTAACAGTAAACTTCAGGGAGAATTAAGTTTTTTGGAAAGTGGTTAATAGTGTGCAAAAAACAAGAGAAGAAATGAGAACATTGGTGAAGGGGGCAAATGGTGAAATAGTAACAGGTAGTGGTGAAGTGAGGAGGAGATGGAGTGCTCATTCTGCAAGACTGTTGAATATGTTTGATGATAGGTTGGTAGATGTAGGGTGTTTGGATCGGAGTGATGTGTGAAGTGGGAGGGTAAAAGAGAGTGGTTAAGTGAAAAAAGAGGTGGTGGTTAAAGCCTTACATGCAATGAAATGTGTCAAAGCTGATGGAGTGGATGGTATTGCAGTTGCATTTCTTGAGAAAAGGGGTGACTGTGTTGGTGATTGATTTGTTAGGATTCTCAGAGTATGTATGGATAAGCTGCTTAAGGATTGGCAGAATGCATGTGTAGTTTCACTGTATAAAAGCAAGGGGGGTAAAGGCGAGTGTTCAGACTACTGTGATGTAAGATTATTGAATATACCTGGTAAGTTGTTTGGGAAAGAAGTGATTGAGAGGGTAAAGGCTTTTACAGAACATCAGATTAGGGAGAAACAGTGTGGTTCCAGAAGTGGTAGAGGTTATTTGAATCAGGTGTTTGCTTTAAAGAATATGTGCAAGTAATACTTAGAGAAACAAGGATTTGTATGTATCATTTATAAATCTAGAGGAAGCATATGAAAGGGTTGAAAGAGATGCCTTGTGGAAAGCTTTAAGAATAAATCATGTGGGAGGAAAGCTATCAGAAGCTATAAGTTTTTATCAAAGGTGTAAAGTATGTACAAGTAGGAAGAGGGGAGAGTAAAAGGTTCTAAGTGAAGGTTAGTCTGCGGTGGGGATGTGTGATTTCACCATGGCTGTTTAATATATTATGGATGGGGTGGTGAGAGAGGTAAATGCAAGGGTCTAATAGAGAGGGGCATGTATGTAATCTGCAGGGTATGAGTAGGCCTGTAACATGAGTCAGTTGTTGTTTGCTGATGACACAGCACTGGAGCAGATTTGAGTGAGATATTGCAGAAATTGGTAACTGAGTTTGGAAGCGTGTTTGAAAGGAGCAAGATGAGAGTAAATGCGAATTAAAACAAGGTTATTAGGCTTAGCAATGCAGAGGGATAGGTTAGTTGGAGAGAAACTGGAGGAAGTGAAGTGTTTTAGATATCTGAGAGTGGACATGACAGCAGATGGAACCATGGAAGTGGAAGTAAGATGTAGGGTAGGTGAGGGGATAAAGGTTTTGGGAGCAGTGAAGATTGTATGGAATGAGAGGTTATCTGGAATGCAAAAAGGGGTATGTTTGAGGATAAAGCAGTTCCAAGAATTTTATATGAATGCGAGGCACAGGCTATAGATGATGTGCAGAGGAGGGTGGATCTGTAAGAAATGAAACATTTGAGGACAAAATGTGGTGTGAAGTGGTTTGATCGAAAAAGTAATAAATAGGTTAGAGAGAGGTGTGGTAATAAAAAGAGTGTAGTTAAGAGATCTGAAGAGGGTGTTCTGAAATGGGTCGGACATATGGACAGAATGAGTGATGAAAGGTTGACAGGGAGGTTATATGTATCAGAAGGGAGGAAATAGGGAAAGGGAGAAATGAAATTGGAGATGGATGGATGGAGTGAAATAAATTCCAAGTGATTGGGGCCTGAACATGCTGGAGGGTTAAAGGTGTGCATGGGATATAGTGAATTAGAACGATGTGGTATATGGAGTCGACATGTTGTCACTGGACTGAGCCAGGGCATGTGAAGCTGTCTGGGCAAACCTTGGAAAGGTGTGTGGAGCCTGGTTGTGGACAGGGAGCTGTGGTTTTGGTGCAGTACACATGACAGGAAATGGATGTGAGCAAATGTGGCCTTTTGTTGTCTGTTCCTGGCAGTACCTTCCAAGCACGGGATACAGCGATCAAGTATGAAAAAAATGTGTGGTGAAAGTAAAGCAGCTGATGTCACTTATTTTAATTTTCAAAAAGCATTCAATAAAGATTTGCGTCAAGGATTACTAGCAAATGTTAAGTCATATGGTATAGATGGGGTTGTACTATCATATACTCTTCTTGTAAACTCTCTCTCTTGCATTCTTTCCACATGCCCAAACCACCTTAAAGTATTATGTTTCACGTACTCTCCCATTCCACAATTCATTTCCTTTGTATTAAGTGCCTTGCCACATCTCTCATGCATCCCCCCCCTTTCCTTCTTCATTCCATTTAGTTACAGCACATGTTCCTCTCAAACAGATCATTTCCACAGCCTGAATTCTTGACCTCTGTGATTCATTCCACGTCCATGTTTCGGCTGCATCAGGGTCAGCAGGACTCTGTCATCCCTTGATCCTTTCTTCACTTCCATACTTACACCTCTACCCTTCATTATTCTATTCCATCCATATATGTATGTTAAAAAGTCACGAATACATCACATAGCCTTTCCTCACACCCACATGTATACTGAAACTTTTGCTCAACTCTCCATCCACTCTTACACATGCACTTGCTACTCTGTAGAAGGCTTTCACACCATCCTACAGTAGCTTCCCTATCCTATATATCTTTAACTCATCTCATAATGTATTCCACTTGACTCTGTCATACTCTTTCTCCAGATCCGTAAAAGCTGCATACAACGTATTTTTTGCTAAGTACTTTTCTACAGCTATTTTCACCACAAAGATCTGATCTACACATCCTCTACCTTTCCTAAAACCCACTTGCTCCTCACTTATTCTGCATTCAGTTGCTTCCATCACTCCTATCAATCAACACTCTTGCATACACTTTTCCTGTTATACTAGACAGACTTATTCTCCTATAATTGCTACATACATCCTTAGCACCTTTTCCTTTGCATAAAGGAAGATAATAGCTTTCACCCAATCCTTAGGCAGAACCATTTGTTTTCTTGCTAAATTACATATCAAATGCATCTGCTCTATCACACTTTCTCCTCCAGTTCAGTATTTCAACCATAATCCCATCCACTACTAGTGCCTTTCCTACCTTCATCCTTAGTACCACCCTTCTTACCTTCCCTCATGCTGTTGGTGCTTGCATTTGTATTTTTTTGCTTCCATCCTCCTTACCCATGCATGTAGCTATTGCTGCCTTACTTTTTTCCCCACATTCATCTGTTCTTCAAAATACCCTTTCCATCTTCCTTTCATGCACTCCTTTTGATTCAGTAACCCCCCTTTTTTGCCTCTCACATTAACATTTCCACTCTTACATTCACCTCTTTCCTTTTTTGCCTCCTTTCAGTACAATTTCATTTCTCCCTTAATTTTCCTCTCAGCTTTCTCCCAAAATCTCCAAGTACTCATTCTTGTTCTTGTCTGTCAGCTTCTTAACATTGCACTTACTCATCTTATATTCTTCCTTACCCATTTGCTGAACTTCCACTGGTACTTTCCTTATGAGTAATCCGTCATATGCTTTTTTTTCTTCTCTTCTGCTGGGACATTCCTTTTGAGCAACCTACTTTATGCCTTTTTGTTTTCTTTTAGAGCATTTCTATTTCTAATCTCATCCATCCACCATGCATATCCATTTTTATTCCTATATTTCATGACCTTTTATCCAGCTGCTAATTCTACAACCATGAACAGTCTTTCTCTAAACATTTTAAACACCTCATACACACATGACTGCATCCTCTATTTACTGCCCTTCCATCTAAGCTTTCATTTGCCCTCCTCTTATACACCTTCTTGCATTCTATCTGATTCACATTCTCGCTTGCCAACAATTTTACTCCTCCATTGTTCCCTACACCATACCTTCCCTTCTCCCTGGTCCTCACCCCCATAAGAACTGCAAAATGGTCAGAATCTCCAAAGAATCCTACCCAGCTATAGCATCCAGCATAGCCTTTCTCAGCCTTTCATCCACTGTCGTATGCTGATGAAAGGTGTTTGCATGGAAGAAACGCTTCTCATCACAGACATCCACAAGATAACTTCCATTCTCATTTACTTTAGGCTCTTCTCATTTACCAACTATCTCACCAATTTCATCACATCCCACCTTTGCAGTCATCACCCACTACAATCACCTTTCTCCCCTTCTCAAAATCATTTATACATTCTTTAAAATTTCTCCAGAAATGCTTCATTTTATCCTTACTTTGCCCAGGCTTCATATACAAATACCCATTCATACTTCTTAATTCCATTATTCCTTTTCATACACACTATTTTTGATCCATTCAGTCCATGCTCTTTAACACCCTCCCATACTTTCAATGATAGCACAGTTGCACATCCCTCTTTCATTCTTCCCTGATAATTTTCATTTATTCCCATCCAAGCCACTCCCACTCCCCCTTCCACACCTTCCCATAACTTGCATTCATCATTTCCATTTTCATTTCATACAGCCTGCCCAAGGGTATGGGTTTCCCCAGACCCCAGCACATCCAAACTAGAACTTTCAAATATCTCTGCAAGCTCCCTCCTTTTACTCTCACCAGTGATTCCATTTACATTCAGCACCATCACCCTCACTTGCTTGTCTGTTTTACTTCCTGGCATAACTGGTATACTCCAGTCCCACTTCTTAGCCTTTTGTGCCTCACCCTTGAGAGGCTGCTGGTGGAGGGTTCCTCCAGCTCAGTGTCTTCCAGAGGCAGTTAGGTTACAAAAAAAAAAAAAAAAAAAAAAAAAGAATCTCAAGTGTTTGTCATTATTTGATAAACTGCTATTGCCCTGATGAAGTTTTTTTTTTCTTTTTTTTATGTTGAAGGCTCCAGTCACTGACAAAAGTCCACATCAAGGCCGTGCCTTAATTGAAATATAGAGAATTGAGAAAGGGGGAAAACAGACAGGGAAAGTATTTACAGATTTTTGAGAAAGTGAAAAACATGTCTCTTGAAATGAGCCAGGTCATA
>JAYMFT010002162.1:0-17333 GCA_038088735.1 Panulirus argus | reverse complement strand
CTCTCTCTTTCTCTTAGCTCTGGCTTTTGTAGTAAGTGGCCCTTCGCTTTAGTTTTGTCATTTGTTAGTTTACTTGACGAATGATTTTACACTTAAGAATGAAAATCAGTGCACATCACTAGTAACTCCTTGTGAAACTAGGATGAAGGTGTGGCAGAGTGAGAGGTAAGGTATAATTACTCTATGGTAGTTCTTAATGAAAGAAGGGAAGCTGAATACACTTGTGAAGCAGATGATATAGAGAAAATAATGGTGACTTTAGCGGCAGGTATAGTGCATAGTCGTGCTTTTCAGCCAGCTAAGATAACCTGTCAACTGATGGCAGGAACGCAAGCTAGAGAGATATTTACCAGAAGAGTGTCATTCTTCTGGAAGATGAGGCTTGTCAGTAACAGAGAGTCATTCTCAGCGGAGATTCCTTTGCCAGACATTGGAACCAGAAAGTTTTGTGCAGAGGAAACGACCGAGACAATATTGTTCCTTCATGGAACTAAGATAGAAGATAATCTAGCGTTGTTTCATAAATCATTTCAGAACAATTAGGAAGAAACGCCGGTTACTGTCCAGGAAGGAACCATCCACGTAATCTTAGTCAAGTCACAGGAGGAAAAAGGTACGCCTTAGACTGACATTCATAAGGTCAGAGGAGCAGTGGGCAGCGTGTTATGTCAGGATTGTTTCCCGGATTTTGATGTGTTTTACCACTTCAGCAGAACGTTGGCATAATGATGGACACATCTGTGACAGGGAGAACCTCCATATGATCAGTACTGGAAAAGCCCGCGTCTTGGTAGATGGTCAGTTGGGAACATCTGGGAACTGCTCTATGGCAAAGCATAAATATCATGTATCAGCCAAGGTAGGATAAGGCAGATGCATCGACCTAAGCTGGTTATGTCTGACTTAAGTTGGTAAGGTCATCCAGCCCAAGTTAGTCAGGTTAGATCAACCGAGGACTTCATTTTCGTGTTACATACATACCTCCAGAAGAAATACCTGTTAACACGAAGGAAGTTAAAACAGTAGATGACCTTTAGATATGTAATAAAGACTGGAACACATTCATTGAAGATCAAGAGATCAACACATTAAGAGTCTTGATGGAAGGCACTTTTCTCCACCAAACATTTACAAAACTCAGTAGAAGCAATAACATCCTTGAACTTGTTCTTACCACCACCACCAGCCTAAGGATATATGACTACAAGAACTTCCCTCCAACACTGATCAACACTTAGCAGAAGAGAAATATGCAAATGTTCTAGAGTTAGAGATAAAGTGTAGATCCTTAAGTTAGGAAAAATTAGTTCTTAGAAAGTGAAACATCAGGCAAGGAACAGAAAGAGCCTTAATTTTCATAATGTGGAGTAGAAATGAAATGATTATCTCAGGTGAAACGTGATCAGAAATAAAAAGCCATTGAAAACTCGAAACCCGCACGAGTGACTAAAAAGATAAGACAATTCATTCATCATAAGAAACAGCAATAAAAAAAATTTCACAGAACATTTAACTTTGAAAAGGATTCAACCAAACACAATGACATCTACCATTTCCAAAGTCTTTGAATCCCTCCTCCACTGCCATATCCTTAAACACCTCGAAAATCAGTCTTCTCTCAGATCACCAGTACGGCTTCCGTAAGGCGATATCAACTGGTGGCCCAGGTGAATTTTCCCGCGAGGTGTAACCAAGAAGGCGGAGCCTGGTAACAATTATTGCTCTTTATCATCATTATTGATAGTCATAATTATTATAATTATCCTCATTTTTTTTAATAACCTTCGTTATCGTAGTTATGTTGTCTAAGATGCTGGATCATCTCCTAAGTAATCCCATTGGGTCCTGGGCTGGAACCTTTACAGGATTTCAGGGCAAGAAATAATTCATTTATAGGAAATGTTATCGTATGGGAGGTTTTCACCATGTGGCAAAGTCAATCATGTTTGCTCGGCCTGACGTTTATGGTGTATGCATCGTCGGTTGTAGTTAACGGAGCTGCTAGTGAGATTCTCTCGGTGATTACGATGGCTATGACAACTGGGTCGTCGATGAGGTCGTCTTGAGCGGTGAATTGTGGGATGAAGGATTACTTGTTCTTTCTCGAGATTTTCTTATTTATGGACCGAGTGTGAATGTGGACATATTTCCTCATGATTATGGTAACTCATCTTTATAGTCAATTCCATCGAAATATGAAATCAGTATAACACTTATTACAATCTGTCCCTGCCTGGCACTGGGTCTTATCATACGACGGTCTGCTCTGTGGCCAGTAAGCATGTATGTGTATCGTTGGGTTTGTTTAAGATCTGACCTTTAATCCTTTTCCAGTTCTAGCGCCTTACCTCTAATCACACTGACTCTCAAAATCCTCTTTCTACATACATTATCTAACCCTTCAACTGTTCTATCCAACGCTCTCGCATTTAGCCAACAATTCGGCATTACCTGCAACAGCAGATCGGTTCAACATATGTCTGCAAAAACGAATACGTCTGCTGCTTGCCGTCGACGTCGTAGCCTGTAATCAACTAATGGCTACCTGCCTGCCTCCTACACTCTTCCCACACATTAAAACCACACACACCAATCCCAGACATTCACTGTATCTTCGATTATCAGATACTGCAATTATCGAAGATTAATATTCTATGTAGACCCAGTGCTACGGCTACAATTTGGGCATTACGAGTATAAGGCCGTCACTGCTGAACGCGTCGATATCGTTAAGTTGCCACTTTGTGTATTTAAAGTGGCTATCAATACGTATCCCACTGAGTTTAATGCGATTTACATGAATTATTTGTCTTTGAAGTAATATGACAGTTCATATTGCATTCATGTAACACATTTGAACCATATGCCTTATTTGTTATGTTTTCAGGCTTGAGCAAAGATCTGCTTCGTGTTGAATGGATAAATCACAAAATCAAACACAATAATCCATCAGAAATATTCAGATTATTTTCCTTATATCATATTCAAATCATATATTCTTGTGAATATGTGCGGTGGTGAGGAAGATACAGGTAATGGTTAATTGAGGGTAGAAGGAGAGAAAGGAAAACCCCTAATAACTTGACATCCCTTTCAGCACCAATGACCTCCTGTAACCTGCTAGGCATTGATGACACCAGGTTGTTTACGGTTGCCTGATGTCTGCGGGGATGTCCCCTCTCCTGCATGACATGCTGCGCGATCCGGCACCCGGTCCTCTCCTGGCCCTGCTCTCCCCATGCGTTCGCCATCAGTCCCCAGCAGTTCTTAGTGCGATTCGTCACATTCCTTCGACGGCCAGTCCAATGGCTCAGTGGTCGGCTGCTCGGAAAACTATCGGCGTAGGACTGTTGTCTTAAAACAAAATTAAAGAAAACGCATAAAAATACCGTATACTTGTTTATTGATATTATATACATTATGTTGTATCAGGCAGTCACTGCCAGAGAGTTGTAAGTTGTCAAATAACGGCATAAGAGATGAATGCAGGTTAAAGTCATGAGACACTTAGGGGAGAGGAAATTTTGAGTACCGGTAATTTCAAATACCAATATAGTTCAATACAGGTTTCATAAGCTTACTTTCGATATTTATGAAATCTTATGATTGATGCTTCCCCTGTACTTACAACTGACATTATACCTTACGACAATAGTAACTCCAGCAAGGTTAATAATCTAAGTGTGAGTGTTCCATCTAAAGTAAAACAATTTTTGTGTAAAAACTTTGACTGGAGTTGATAGTGTATTAAGATCCCATGAGGTATGAGATGGACAGCAATATTATTGATGGATAGCTGCAATCAGTGATTACCGTATTTGTTAGCCAGAGATGACGGGAGAGTAGCGGTATATAATAATATGTGGGAACGTGTCAGGTACAATGGGCGAGGACTGTGGTGGAATATTTCTTAGATTTACGGGAATGATAGTGATGAGCGTGTTTGAACAAACATGATGGCGGATTACGTTGGCGGGGCAAGGAAGAATGGGCATATGAGATTGTTTGGTTATTCAGGGGCGTAGTGTTATTTAAGCTGCGATTTTTCCCTTATCTGCATAAATACTATCCTTCCTGGGTAGGGTAGAGCCATGGCACGAACCGAGGGTAACGTCACTTCTTCCAGTATCTCAAGATACTTCTCTGCAGTGAAGCGCCCTTCACTATCGGCCATTTTCCCTATCTCATACACCATCCCCAGATGCTGCAAGTGACGTGACCACTTCAAGCGACTTCTTACGTATTCTCCGGGGCGTATCTTGTCCAACTTGCGCGCCAGCAATGTTACCTCCCATGTGTGCTGGATGAAAAGGGTTTCTCCTCAGAGAATATAACCCTTCCCCAAAACTGTATATCCTCAAGCACGTAACGCTGTGCTTAACGTTGCCTCTCCATGCGGTGTCGCTCGGTTAGCTTTTCTTTCTTGGCGGGATTCCTATGATGCACGCTAGCTTTGTAAAGTCGGTGTCGCACTGTACAGACTGAAACTTGGAGTTGCAGGTCGTCCCGGAGAGCTACAGCATTGATCTTGGAATCCTGTTACTGCTGCAAGGATACGTTGATCTCCCTCAGCTGTAGTGTTCTTGGGTGCACCTGACCTCGGACGATCTCGTACGCCAAGTTCCAATGCTATGTCAGGGGCGGACCGACCACCTTCCTTCATGCCGATAATTCTACCTCTGCCAGTTAGTTTATTGTGTAGGCGGTGGTCCACTTCCAGTGACGACAAACTTGCTATTGCTGGCGAATGTAAGGACTGGTGCCAAACCATGAAGGTAAACCCCGTTTATAAGTTGGTTTCCAAGTTCGTGTGAAGAGCACTGTTTCAGCCATTATTTGAAGCCGAAAGTCATTATGCACTTTACTATTTCACCATCATTTCTGCTCCCTTCCCATTGTTGATCTTTCCCTCACAATCCTTCAACCCTTATTCATTTCAGAACATTCTCCCCAATCTTTGGTCTCTTTCCCCCACTTGTGTTATATTTACCCTTTATAATCAAGCGTTCAGTTACAGCATACATCTAAATCATGACACTGAACTGGTCAGTGTTAAATGGTCTATGTTGGTAGGGTGCTTGGCTGTTTGGGCTTTAGGCCTATCAATTGCCAGGGTCATTAATTAAGGTCGTCAACGTCAAGCTACATCCAGCTACCGAAAAATCTTTAACACCTTCTTCGGGTGTTAAAGATAATACTGAGACCACATACACTCTCACTGTACATGTGGTTCATGCGACTCTATGTTCCTTCATAGGTATCTAAATTTCTTTTTCCCCATCCAACACTACAACTGCGACGGATTAGCCTATGTGTGATTTTACTGCACCCACGTCGAACGTTTTATATTTAAATTCTGATCCATGCGTTTTACATCCTCCTCCTCATATCTTACTGCTATATGTTAAACAAACGATTTTTATCATAGCCGTAAGCCCTCTGATTATAAACCTTACATACAAGGCATCTCATACTATGCAGTGTTACCAGATCTCCACCTTTCCTTACACCATTCAACTCTCTCGGCCTCTCTGCGAACTTATTCGGCAGGCTATACAACTGGAGATATCTAGTGATGAACACAAAACCCAATACAAAATACCCTTACATCACTGGTATTACACAATATAAAGCTGATATACAAACGTCACTCATAAGCAAATTCTAATAGCTGAATGGGATGTAAAGAATATACGGTAATGGTGATTTTCTTTCAAAACAATCTTTACTTGCATCATTAGAGGTTTCACCCTACCCTTGTTGTCCAAAAAATATACCAGTCCAGTTATCATGTTCAAATAAACTACAGTAAGTAAACCTAGTTCTTTCAATCATGGTTTTACAATATCTATCATGTATATCAACAAAGTTGTAAATGAACTGGTAATCAATAGATTGCAAACACAATCATTTAAGACAAAAAAGCTGCCTCCCTGAAAATGAACCAATAGATGAAATACAAATGGAATTTAATTCTACAAAAAAATTCATTACAACTTTAAAAAAATAATGATGGAGGGAGCAGTCTTCTCCTTCACCACATTAAAGACAACATATTTCTTTAAGGACATAGTCAAGTTTATCATCTGTTGCAGCAGTTGATGTTTCCATGTTTTATAACTACTAAAAGTCTTGTTTCAGTCATCATATCTATACTTACTAGTGCAAGAAAGGCTTTCATCTTCAGCACACACATTACCTTAAACACACTGACAGCTCTTCCGAAAATGTCCATCTGAGCCAGGGTCTGGACACTTGTCCATCTGGCATATGATAGACTGGCTACAACTACAGTCCCTGTCTCGTTCCCTCACGTTTAACATACTTAAGAGAACCACAAAGTGAAAAATCAAATCGTCCTCATATATATGTATGATGGCAGGATATTCTTTCCTCACAATGACCATATGTATGAAGGCTGGATATTTTCTCCTCACACTGACCATATGTATGATTGGATATTCTCTCCTCACACTGACCATATGTATGATGGCTGGATATTCTCTCCTCACACTGACCATATGTATGTCTGGATATTCTCTACTCACATTGACCATATGTATGGCTGGATATTCTCTCCTTACACTGACCATAAGTATGACGGCTGCATATTCTCTCCTCACACTGACCATATGCATGATGGCTGGATATTCTCTCCTCACACTAACCATATGTATGAAGGCTGAATATTCTCTCCTCACACTGACTATGTATGATGGATATTCTCACCACACTGACCATATGTATGATGGCAGGATATTCTCACCTCACACTAACCATATGTATGATGGTTGGATATTCTCTTATCACACTGACCATATGTAGGATGGATGGATATTCTTTCCTCACACTGACCATATGTACGATAGCAGGATATTCTCTCCTCACACTGTCAATATGTATGATGGCTGGATACTCTCCTCACACTGACCATATGTATGACAGGATTTTCTCTCCTCACACTGACCACATGTATAATGTCTGGATATTCTCTCATCACATTGAACATATGTATGATGGATACTCTCTCTCACAATGACCATATGTATGATGGCTGGATATTCTTTCCTCACACTGACCATATGTATGATGGCTGGATACTCTCCTCACACTGACCATATGTATGACAGGATTTTTTCTCCTCACACTGACCATAATTCTCTCCTCACACTGACCATATGTATAATGTCTGGATATTCTCTCATCACACTGAACATATGTATGATGGATGGATACTCTCTCACAGTGACCATATATATGATGGCTGGATATTCTTTCCTCACACTGACCATATGTATGTTGGCTGGATATTCTCTCCTCACACTGACCATATGTATGATGGTTGGATATTCTCTGCTCAAACTGACCATATGCATGATGGCTGGATATTCTCTCCTCACACTTACCATATGTATGATGGCAGGAGATTCTCTCCTCACACTGACCACAAGTATGATGGCAAAATATTCTTTCCTCACACTGACCATATGTATGAAGTGTGGATATTCTCTCCTCACTGACCATTTATATAATGGCAGGATGTTCTCTCTTCCCACTGACCATATGTATGATGACTGGATATCTCTCACCACAATGACCATGTGTATAATGACTGGATATTCTCTCCTCACACTGACCATATGTATGATGGTTGGATATTCTCTCCTCACACTGATCATATGTATGATGGCAGGCTGTTCTGTCCTCACACTGATCATATGTACGATGGCAGGCTATTCTCTCCTCATAACCATATGTATAATGGCTGGATATTCTCACCTCACAATGACCATATGGATGATGGCTGGATATTCTCTCCTCACACTGGCCACATGTATGATGGCAGGATATTTTCTCTTCACACTAACCATATGTATGACAGTAGGATATTCTCTCCTCACACTGACCATATGTATAATGACTGGATATTCTCTCCTCACACTGGCCATATGTATGATGGATATTCTCTCTTAACTGATAATATACATGATGGAAGGATATTCTTTCCTCACACTGACCACATGATGGCAGGATATTCTATCCTCACACTGACCATATGTATGATGGCAGGACATTCTCTCCTTACACTGACCATATGTATGATGGCTGGATACTCTCTCCTCACACTGACAATATGTGTGATGGCTGGATATTCTCTCCTCACACTGACCATATGTATGACGGCTGGATATTCTCTCCTCACACTGACCATATGTATGATGGCAGGATATTCTCTCCTCACACTGACAAAAAGTATGATGGCAAAATATTCTTTCCTCACACTGAGCATATGTATGAAGTTTGGATATTTTCTCCTCACTGACCATTTGTATAATGGCAGAATATTCTCTCTTCCCACTGAATATGTATGATGACTGGATATCTCTCACCACACTGACCATGTGTATAATGACTGGATATTCTCACCTCACACTGACTATATGTATGATGGTTGGATATTCTCTCCTCATACCGATCATATGTATGACGGCAGGCTATTCTGTCCTCACACTGATCATATGTATGATGGCAGGCTATTTTCTCCTCACACATATCATATGTATGATGGCAGGCTATTCTCTCCTCATAACCATATGTATAATGGCTGGATATTCTCTCCTCACACTGACCACATGCATGATGGCAGGATATTTTCTCTTCACACTAACCATATATATGACAGTAGGATATTCTCTCCTCACACTGACCATACGTATAATGACTGGATATTCTCTCCTCACACTGGCCATATGTATGATGGATATTCTCTCTTCACTGACAATATATATGATGGAAGGATATTCTTTCCTCACACTGTCCACATGACGGCAGGATATTCTATCCTCACACTGACCATATGTATGATGGCAGGACATTCTTTCCTCACACTAACCATATGTATGATGGCTGGATACTCTCTCCTCACACTGACAATATGTATGATGGCTGGATATTCTCTCCTCACACTGGCCATATGTATGACGGCTGGATATTCTCTCCTCACACTGACCATATGCATGATGGCAGGATATTGGCTCCTCACACTGACCACAAATATGATGGCTGGATATTCTCTCCTCATATTGACCATATGTATGATGGCCGGATATTCTCTCCTCACACTGACCATATGTATAATGGCAGGATATTCCCTCCTCACACTGACCATATTATGATGACTGGATATTCTCTCCTCACATTAACCATGTGTATGATGGCTGGATATTCCCTCCTAACATTGACCATATGCATGATGGTTGGATATTCTCTCCTAACACTGACCATATGTATGATGGCAGGATATTCTTTCCTCACATTGACCATATGTATGATGGTATATTCTCTCCTCACACTGACCATATGTATGATGGCTAGATATTCTCTCCTCGCCGACCATATGTATGATGGTTGGATATTCTCTCCTCGCACTGGCCATATCTATGATGGCAGGATATTTTCATCACACTGACCATATGTATGGTGGCTAGATATTCTCTCCTCACACTGACAATACATATGTCAGGATATTCTCTCCATACATTGATGATATGTATGATGGCTGGATATTCTCTCCTCACAATTACCATATGTATGATGGCAGGATATTCTCTCCTCACACTGAAAATATGTATGATGTTTGGATATGCTCTCCTCACACTGACCATATGTATGATGGCTGGATATTCTCTCCTCACACTAAACATATGTATGATGGCAGGATATTCTCTCCTCACACTGACCATATGTATAATGGCTGAATATTCTCTCCACATTGACCATATGTATGGCACGATATTGTCTCCTCACACTGACCATATGTATAATGTCTGGATATTCTCTCCTCACACTGAACATATGCATGATGGTTGGATACTCTTTCTTCACAATGACCATATGTATGATGGCAGCATATTCTTTCCTCACACTGACCATATGTATCACGGTTGGATAATCTCTCCTCACACTGACCATATGTAAGATGGCAGGATATTCTCTCCTCACACTGACCATATGTATGATTGATGGATATTCTCTCCTCACACTGACCATAAGTACGATGGCTGGATACTCTCTTCTCACACTGACCATACGTATGATGGCAGGATATTCTCTCCTCACATTGACCATATGTAAGATGGCTGGATATTCTCTCCTCACACTGAATATATGTATGATGGTTGGATACTCTCTCTTCACAATGACCATATGTATGATGGCAGGATATTCTCTCCTCACACTGACTATATGTATGATGGCTGGATACTCTCTCCTCACATTGACCATATGTATGGTGGCAGAATATTCTCTCCTCACACTGACCATATGTATAATGTCTGGATATTCTCTCCTCACATTGAACATATGTATGATAGTTGGATACTCTCTCTTCACAATGGCCAAATGTATGATTGCAGGATATTCTTTCCTCGCACTGACCATATGTATGAGGGCCGGATATTCCCTCCTCACACTGACCATATGTATGATGGCTGGATATTATCTCACACTGACCATATGCATAATGGCTAGATATTATCTCCTCACACTGATCATATGTATGATGGCAGGATATTCTCTCCTTAAAAAGACCATATGTATGATGGCAGGATATTCTCTCCTCACACTGGATACTCTCCTCACACTGACCATATGTATGATGGTAGGATATTCTCACCTCACATTGACCATATGTATGATGGTTGGATATCTCTCCCCACACTGACCATGAGTATGACGGCTGGATATTCTCTCCTCACACTGACCATAAATATGATGGCTGGATATTCTCCCCTCACACTGACCATATGTATGATGGCTGGATATTCTTCCCTCACACTGACCATATGTATGATGGCAGGCTATTCTCTCCTCACAATGACCATATGGATGATGGCAGGTTATTCTCTCCTCACACTGACCATATGAATGATAGGATATTCTCGCCTCACAGTAACCATACGTATAATGACTGGATACTCTCCCCTCACACTGACCATTTGTATGATGACTGGATATTCTCTCCTCACACTAACCTTATGTATGATGGCAGGATATTCTCTCCTCACACTGGCCATATGTATGATGGTTGGATATTCTCTCCTCACACTGATCATATGTATGGTGGCTGGATATCTCTCCCCACACTGAACATGAGTATGATAGCTTGATATTCTCTCCTCACACTGACCATATGCATGAAGGCTGGACATTCTCTCCTCACACTGACCATATGCATGATGGCAGGATATTCTCTCCTCACACTGACCATATGTATGATGGCAAAATACTGTCTCCTCACACTGACCATATGTATGATGGCTGGATATTATCTCCTCACACTGACCATAAGTATACTGGCAGGATATTCTCTCCTCATACTGACCATATGTATGATGGCTGGATATTCTTTTTTCACATTGACCATATGTATGATGGTTGGATATTCTCTCCTAACATTGACCATATGAATGATGGCAAGATATTCTTTCCTCACATTGACCATATGTATGATGTCGGGATATTCTCTCCTTACACTGACCATATGTATGATGGCTGGATATTCTCTCCTCACACTGACCATATGTATGATGGCAGAATATTCTTTCCTCACACTGAACATATGTTTGATGGCAGGATATTCTCTCCTCACACTGACAATATGTATGTCTGGATATTCTCAACTCACACTGACCATATATATGATAGTTGGATATTCCCTCCTTACACTGAACATATGTATGATGGCAGGATATTCTCTCCTCACACTGACCATAATTATGATGGCTGGATATTCTTTCTTCACACTGACCATATGTATGGCAGGATATTCTCTCCTCATACTGACCATATGTCTGGATATTCTCTCCTCACACTGAACATATATATGATGGTTGGATACTCTTCACAGTGACCATATGTATGATGACAGGATATTCTTTCCTCACACTGGCCATATGTATAACGGCTGGTTATTCTCTCCTCACACTGACCATATGTTTGATGGCAAGATATTCTCTCCTCACACTGACCATATGCATGAGGGATGGATATTCTTTCCTCACACTGTACGATGGCAGGATATTCTCTTCTCACACTGAAAATATGTATGATGGCTGGATACTCTCTCCTCACACTGACTTTATGTATGATGGCAGAAAATTCTGTCCTCACACTGACCATATGTATAAAGTCTGGATATTCTTTCCTCACGCTGAACATATGTATGATGGATACTATATCTTCACAATGACCATAAGTATGATGGCAGGATATTCTCTCTTCATAATGACCATATGTATGATGGCAGGATACTCTTTCCTCACACTGACCATATATTTAATTTCTGGATATTCTCTCCTCACACTGACCATATGTATGAAGGGCGAATAGTCTCTCCTCACACTGACCATATGCATGATGGCTGGATATTCTCTCCTCACACTGACCATATGTATGATGGCAGGATATTCTCTTCTCACAATGACGAAATGTATGATGGCAGGATATTCTCTCCTCACTGACCATATGTATGAAGGATGGATATTCTCTCCTCACATTGACCATATGTATGATGACTCGATATCTCTCCCCACACTGACCATGTGTATGATGATTGGATATTTTCTCCTCACACTGACCACATGTATGATGGCTGGATATTCTCTCCTCATAATCATCTGTATGGCTGGATATTCTCTACTCACACTGACCATATGTATGATGGCTGGATATTCACTCCTCACACTTACCATATGTATGACGGCAGGCTATTCTCTCCTCACACTGACCATATGTATGATGGCAGGATATTCTCTCCTCACACTGACTATATGTATGATAGTAGGATACTCAATCCTCACTGACCATATGTATAATGACTGGATATTCTCTCCTCACACTGACCATATGAATGATGGTTGAATATTCTCTTCACAATGAGCATATGTATGATGGCAGGATATTTTTTCCTCACACTGACCACATGATGGCAGGATATTTTATCCTCACACTGACTATATGTATGATGGCAGATATTTTTTCCTCACACTGACCATATGTATAATGGCTGAATACCCTCTCCTCACACTGACCATATGTATGATGGAAGGATATTCTCTCCTTACACTGACCATATGTATGATGGCAGAATATTCTCTCTTCACACTGACCATACGTATGATGGCTGGATATTCTCTCCTCACACTGACCATATGGATGGTAGGATATTCTTTCGACACACTGACCATTTGTATAATGTATGATGGCAGAATATTCTCTCCTCACATTGACCATATGTATGATAGTTGGATATTCTCTCCTCACACTGACATTATGTATGATGGCTGGATATATCTCCCCATACTGACCATGGTATGATGGCTGGATATTCTCTCCTCACACTGACCATATGCATGATGGTTGGATATTCTCTCCTTACACTGACAAAGTATTATGGCAGGATATTCTCTCCTCACACTGACCATATGTATGGCAAGATATTCTTTCGACACACTGACCATTTGTATGTCTGGATATTCTCTCCTCACACTGACCATATGTATGATGGTTGGATATCTCTGCCCATACTGACCATGTGTATGATGGCTGGATATCTCTCCCCATACTGACCATGTGTATGATGGCTGGATATTCTCTCCTCACACTGACCATATGCATGAAGGCTGGATATTCTCCTCACACTTACCATATGCATGATGGCAGGATATTCTCTCCTCACTGATCATATGTATGATGGCAGGATATTGTTTCCTGACACTGACCATATGTATGATGGCTGGATATTCTCTCCTCACACTGATCATACGTATGATGGCTGGATATTTTCTCCTCACACTGACTATATGTATAATGGCAGGATATTCTCTCCTCACACAGACCATATGTATGATGGCTGTATATTCTCTCCTCACACTGACCATATTTATGATTGCTGGACATTCGTTCCTCACATTGACCATATGTATGATGGTTGGATATTCTTTCCTTACATTGACCATATGTATGATGGCAGGATATTCTTTCCTCACACTGACCATATTTATGATGGCAGGATATTCTCTCCTCACAGTGACGATGTGTATGATGGCTGTATATTCTCTCCTCACATTGACCACATGTATGATGGCTGGATATCTCTCCTCACACTGACAATATGTAAGTTGGCATGATATTCTCTCCTCACACGGACCATGTTTATTATGGCTGGATATTCTCTATTCACACTGACCATATAATTGTGTGAATATTTTCTCCTCACATTGAACATACGAATGAAGGGTGGATATTCTCTTCTCACATTGACCATAATTATGATAGCAGGATATTCTCTCCTCACACTGACCATATGTATGATGTCTGGATATTCTCTCCTCACAATGACCACATGAATGATGGCTGGATATTCTCTCCTCACACTGACCATATGTATGATGGCTGGATATTCTCTCCTCACAGTGACCATATGTATGATGGCTGGAAATTCTCTCCTCACACTGATCATATGTATGGCAAGATATTCTCCCCTCACACTGACCATATGTATGATGGCAGGATATTTTCTCCTCACACAGACCATATGTGCGATGGTTGGATATTTTCGCCTCACAATGACCATATGTAAGACGGCAGGATATTCTCTACTCACACAGACCATATGTATGATGGCAGGATATTTCTCCTCGCACTGACTATATGTATGGCAGGATATTCTCTCATCACACTGACCATATATATAATGTCTGGATATTCTCTCCTTACGCTGACCATATGTATGATGGCAGGATATTTCTCCTCGCACTGAATATATGTACGATGGCAGGATATTCTCTGTTCACACTGACCATATGCATAATTTCTGGATATACTTTTCTCACACTGACCATATGTCTGGATATTCTCTCCTCACACTGATCATATGTATAATGGCTGGATGTTCTCCCCTCACACTGACCATATGTATAATGGCTGGATATTCTTTCCTCATACTGACCATATGAATGACGGTTGGATATTCTCTCCTTACATGGATAATATGTATTACGGTGGGATGTTCTTTCCTGACACTGACCATATGTATGGTGACAGGATATTCTCTCCTCACACTGACCATATGTATGATGGCTGGATATTCTCTCCTCACACTAACCATATGTATGATGGCTGGATATTCTCTTCTTAAACTGACCATATGTATGATGGTTGGATATTCTCTCTTCACATTGATCATATGTATGGCAGGATATTGTCTCCTCACACTGACACTATGTATGATGACAGGATGTTCTCTCCTCATACTGACCATATGTGTGATGGCACGATATTCTCTCCTCACACTGACTGTATGAATGATGGTTGGATATTCCCTCCTCACACTGACCATATGTACGATGGCTGGATAATCTCTCCTCACATTGACCATATGTATGATGGCAGGATATTCTCTCCTCGCACTAACTATATGTATGATGGCAGGATATTCTCTCCTCACACTGACCATATGCATTTCTGGATATTCTCTACTCACACTGACCATATGTATGATGGCAGGATATTTTCTCCTTACACTGACCATATGTATGATGGTAGGATATTTCTCCTCGCACTGACTACATGTATGGCAAGATATTCTCTCATCACACTGACCATATGTATACTGTCTTGATATTTTCTCCTCATACTGATCATATGTATGATGGCAGGATATTTCTCCTCGCACTGACTATATGTAAGATGGCAGGATATTATCTCCTCACACTGACCATATGCATAATTTCTGGGTATTCTCTTCTCACACCGACCATATGTATAATGTCTGGATATTCTCTCCTCATAGTGACCATATGTATAATGGCTGGATTTTTTCTCCTCACACTGACCATATGTATAATGGCTTGATTTTCTCTCCTTACACTGACCATATGAATGGTGGCTGGATATTCTCTCCTCACATTGATAATATGTATTACGGCTGGAGTTCTTTCCTCACACTGACAATATGTATAATGGCTGGCTTTTTCTCCTCACACTGACCAAATGTATAATGGCTGGATTTTCTCTCCTCATACTGACCATATGAATGATGGCTGGATATACTCTCGTCATATTGATAGTATGTATTACGGCTGGATATTGTTTCCTCACACTGACTCTATATATGGTGGCAGGATATTCTCTCCTCACACTGACCATATGTATGATGGCTGAATATTCTCTCCTCACACTAACCATATTTATGATGGCTGGATATTCTCTCCTCAAACAGACCATATGAATGATGGTTAGATATTCTCTCCACACTGACCATATGTATGGCAGGACATTCTCTTCTCACACTGACCATATGTATGATGGCAGGTTGTTCTCTCCTCACACTGACCATATGTATGATGGCAGGATATTCTCTCCTCACACTGACTATATGTATGATGGTTGGATATTCTCTCCTTACACCGACCATATGTATGATGCAGGATATTCTCTTCTCGCACTAACTATATGTATGATGCTAGAATATTCTCTCCTCACACTGACCATATGTATGACGGCAGGATATCTCTCCTCGCACTGACTATATGTATGATGGCAGGATACTCTCTCCTCACAATGACCATATGTATAATGTCTGGATATTGTCTCCTCACACTGATCATATTCATAATGGCTGGATATTCCCTCCTCATACTGACCATATGTATGACGGCTGGATATTCTCTCCTCACACTGACAATATGTATGATGGCTGGATATTCTCTCCTCACACTAACCATATGTATGACGGCTGGATATTCTCTTCACAAACTGACCATATGTATGATGGTTAAATATTCTCTTCACACTGACCATATGTATGATGGCTGGATATTCTCTCATCACACTGAGCATATGTATGTCTGGATAATCTCTCCTCATACTGACCATATGTATGATGGCTGGATATTCTCTCCTCACGCTGACCATATGTATGATGGCTGGATATTCTCCCTTCACACTGACCATATGTATGATGGCTGGATATTTCTCATCACATTGACCATATGTATGATGGCTGGATATTCTCTCCTCACACTGACCATATGTATGATGGATAGATATTCTCTCATCACACTGAGCATATGTATGATTGCTGGATATTCTCTCCTCACACTGACCATATGTATGATGGCTGGATATTCTCTCTTCACATCCACCATATGTATGATGGTTGGATATTCTCTCCTCACAATGACCATATGTTTAATGGCTGGATATTCTCTCCTCACACTGACCATATGTATGATGGCTGAATATTCTCTCCTCACACTGACCATATGTAT
>JAYMFT010002151.1:0-17335 GCA_038088735.1 Panulirus argus | reverse complement strand
ATACTCGCCCCTCTCTCCAAAACTTTTGCATTTACCTCCCTAACCACCCCATCCATAAACAAATTAAACAACCATGGAGACATCACACACCCTTGCCACAGACCAAGCTTGACTAGGAACCAATCACTCTCCTCTTTTCCTACTTGTACACATGCCTTACACCCTTGATAAAAACTTCTCTCTGCTTCCAGCAGCTTACCTCCCACACCATATATTCTTAAGACCTTCCACAAAACCTCTCTATCAACCCTATCATAAGCCTTTTCCAGATCCATAAATGCTACATACAAATCTGTTTTTCTAAGTATTTCTCACACCCATTCTTCAAAGCAAATACCTGATCCACACATCCTCTACCACTTCTGAAACCACACTGCTCCTCTCCAAAGGAAATGGTAATAAAGTATGAAAAGAAAAGAAATACATATATATTTCATATTTAATCACCAGTTCCCACATTAGTGAGGTGGCACAATGAACAGACTAAGAAAAGTTGTATTTGCTCACATCCTTTCTTCAGCTATCATGTGTAATATACCAAAACCACAACCACGTATCAACAACCAGGCCCAACACACCTTTACATGGTTTCCCCAGCCACTTCAGTCCACTGACCCGTATATACCACATCACTCCAACTCTATCCCATAAATGAATTTCACCCTCCTGCATGGTACTCAAAATATTTTACACTCCATACTTCCATCTTCAATTTGGTCTCCCTCTTCTCCTTGTCTCCTTGACCCAGCACCTTTTGCACATACAGTGCTAGCAGAAAAAATTGGCATCCCCTACTTACAGTGTGACATCATATAAAAATATCAATAAACAAGATTAAACAGGCGCTCACCCCCTTAGTACTTTGTATGATGTCCCTTGGCCTTAATACAATCCTGAAGGTGCTTGGGAACAGATGCTGCAAGATGCTGAAGGTATGTAGGGTTAGGGTTGTCCCAAATATCCTGAATGATGACCTGAAGCTTAAGAATGCAGGATGTATCCCGCCCACACAACTGACTTTATAATCGACTGCAAGGTCTCAAAATAGGGTTAAAGTCACGTGAGTTACCTGGCCAGTCCTGAATGTATGTCACACCACAAAATGCAAACCAGTAACATTTTAATTTAGCAGTGTGGCACATTATACCATCTTGCATCAAAATATCACAGCCAGTCTTCTCAAAACGGTCAAGTAATTCATAACACAACAGCTCCAGGTATCCTTTCCGATTCAAAGTCACATTTCGAGATAAAAACACAGGACTTCCAACATCATAATAGGCAAAAGCCCCCCAAACCATTAGTGAGTCTGGAAATTCTACAGTTGCTTGAATGCACTTACAGTCATATGGATCACTACCCGGCCTCTGGTACACTTTGCCTCTACGGCTGCCAGTAACATCAAATGTAGCCTGACCAGACCACAACACTTTCTTCTACTTTTTGTCGTCCCACTGTAAATATTTCTTGGGGAAATGCGAGTCTATTCTTGTGCTGGTGGTCTGACAGAAGGGGTTCCTTGTGAGGCATACATCTCTTGAATTTCAAGTCATTATGAAGCCGGCTACAAACAGCATGTATAGACACATGACCAAGTAGCCTAGGTATGTCTTCCTTTAACTATTGTGCTGAAATACATGGATTCTTATCTACTTGACACTGGATAATCTTCAGAGAGTGTTGGAAAGTGATATGAGGTTGTCCAGGTTGTTTCTTCTAGGTAGGAATGTCAATGCTAACACCATCAACGAAGCACTTCATCCATCTTTGTGCACTTCCCTGCCTTGTACAAGGATACAATAGCAGCAATATCCTCTTTAGACAAGTCCTTAGGGCCAGGCATTGCAGCACAAACCCACCAGAAAGCACACGTGGGAAGGGTAAAAAAGTGGATGTCAGGGGAACAACAAAAAAATACATCGAACCACCACAATAGCTCCAGGCAGACTGACTGCCTCCTATTGTTATGCCCGGGGGTCCCCCCTCCCCAACAACATCCATGAGCTGCTCCATTATTTTTCATCATTTCAGAGTCATGTTTTGGGGGTATGATACAAATGGGCTAAAGCTACTGGCGCGGGCCCTATCATTCCAATTACTTCTGTTGGCACTGTATATCCTCTTTGTCAATCTCTCTTCACTCATTCTCTCCATATGTTTATTCCATTTCATCACACCCTCTTCAGCCCTCTAAATCACATTCTTTTTATAACCACACCTCTCTCTTATCCTTTTATTCCTTAATCAATCCAACCACTAGTCTATCTATCTATACCTCTGACACCCATTCCCTTCAGGAAATCCCTCAAGGGCATGACCACAGCAAAAGGGTCTCCATAACTGGTGAACTCCAGTGCTGCTTCTAAGCCTTTAGTGCCTAACTTTCAACAGGCCACAGGCAAAGGGCAACTTTCATTGCAGTGTTTTCAGAGCCTCCTACCTAATCTTCCTCCCATCTACTTCTACCTAATGTGTCTGACTACTGTTCTTGCCTAATATTTCCACCAACTATTTCTTACTAATGCTCCAACTTAATGTTCCTACCAACTACTTCTACGTAATGTTTCTACCTAATGCTGCTGTCTAATATTACTACTTACTACTTCGGTCTAATGCTCCTACCACTTTGCCAAAAGGCAGGGCTAACACACTGCTCATTGCAGGTAAATCTAGAGATATGGAGAATGAGTTGTGTGAGTTAAGCATTGTCAAGTGCTGTGTGTGACAAAGAGAGATTGTATGTTTGTGGACAAAATGCCAGCAGACAATGTGTGGGAGAGGCAGAAGGAAAAGACAGCTACTTGGGTCAAAGGAGTGCAACTTGACAACCACAAATGTGCTGGCTCACTATGAGCCATCAATAACCTTCCCGATACCCTGACGGGTAGTACCAGTAATGTTCCTTTCTGGTCAGTGGCTGCCTGCCAACTACTAACTCAATCCTACTACCATCTCACACAACGAATTGTCCTCAAACACTTCATTTCCAACAAATTCATCCTCCTTCACAAATCCTCCTTTACAGCCCATGCCTTGCATCCATACAACATTGTTGGGACTACTGTACATTCAAACACACCCACTTTTGCCCTCCCAGATAATGACAACCTCTCTTTCCACACATTTTTCAATGCTCCCAAAACCTTCACCCTCTCACCTACCTTATGATTCACTTCCATTTCCATGGATCCATTTGCTGCCATTTCCATTTCCAGGTATCTAAAACACTTCATTTCCTCCAAATTTTCTCCATTTAAATTCAAACTCCATATTATTTGTCACTCTATCCTACTAAACCTAATAGCCTTGCTTTTATTCATATTTACTCAACTTCCTTCTTTCACAAACTTTCCCTAACTCTGTTACCAACTTCTGCACTTTCTCACTTGAATTTGCCAACAGCTGTGTTCTTAACAAATAACTGACTCACTTTCCAGACCCCATCACACCCTATAGACCGCAAAGTCGCTTCTCTCTCGAAGATTCTTGCATATACCTCTCTCACCAACCCATCCATAAAATTAAACATCCATGGTGACATCACACACCCCTGCTAATGACTAACCTGTGTGTAGAGGCTGCTGTAGTGCGAGGAAGGCTTAAGATTTTAAGATCTTTATTTCTACTTGGAAGTGGTGGCTAGTTATACAGTGATTTGGGTAAGGGTTCTAGTGCTGTTGCAGTGAAGTATGTTAAGCTGGGATCATACTGAGAGGATCTTTGTTTCAATGTACGATTTATGCGAGTCTGTGGATACCTGGCACCCAGTGAGAGCTCTATTTTGTGTGATTAGCAGATTTGTTATATCTACTTTAGAGTAGGTGGGAAACCACAAAGCTGAGGTGTGCTAGCCATATTTCCTAAAGTGGAGGATCTTGAAAAAAAAAATCTTAGCAACATGCTCTTCACACAAGTGCACTGCACTGAAAGGATAAAAGGATGGGGGGAGAAACTTCCATACAATACATCCCAGGGTGGGGTTAATGGCCAGCATGCTGTCCATATTTCCTAAACTGCTTTATAAAAGCTCATAAGACAGACTATGAAGGTAGAAGAATGTGAATGCTTAGATATCGAAAGAATTATTCATTATCTTAAGAACAAATAATAAACATTTGGCTTCTGGTGATACTTTGTGAATGAAAGGAAAAAGTGTACATACAATCACAGTCTTTTTTAGCCCTTTCCTCTGTACAATTTGGGTACATCACATTTTTGTATCTTGATTTTACTTTCTCACACTTTCCTAACAATATAAACCAATATATTATAAAGTCATTTTCAGCTTATCCTCCCCATGTAACCATTCCACAGTGCTACAGAATAATTCTTTTTTCCTTTCAACTCACCAATGAAAAATACACGACCATTTGGAGCCACCTGGCTTGTCCATCCACGAGGAAGAGTTTCATCAGTGCTTGTGGGAGTCGGAGTCTGCGGCTAAGGAAGTACAAAAGAAATTTGATTTCAATTCAAGGAGAAATGACTAAACAATGCAATATATAGGTATTTCAATTCTCTATTAAGAAGTAAGAAGCCATGTGTGTGCAGCACTATTCATTCAACAAAATAAAGCATATTCTATACACTTTAAGGTAAAATATATTTTCTAAGAATTAGAGATCTATCATATTACAAATGAACATATATAACCTGTAACAAAAATTTTATCTACCTAAGATAACCACTGTGCACTCAGCATGTACCACACTATTCAAAATTCATAATGTTTATCAATTTACAAAACTCCACACACAAAGTGTACTAGCCACAGTCTGTCAAGGAGCTGCAAGTAATTGAGGCATGCTGTCCAACTGTCTAAACTAGTTAACTGTGAAACATGTTAGCATCATACAATGTTTAGTGATGTCTAGCTCAATGTGAAAACCAGGATGCTCTAAGTGTTTCATATGGATCTTTGCTCAACCCTAAATTCGGCAAAGATTAATCCAGATTAATTCATCCACTACTTTCTATCTGTCCACTAAAAATAACTGCTTGTTCATGTAATATTTCATATGTTTTAGGGACCTGTTTATTCTAATTGGTGATGCAAGGTGTTATTAGTAGCTCTAAAATTACCTAAACTGTTACTATTTCCTCGAAAAGGCTGTATAAGGAGAAATAAGTACCGTAATTATCTTTAAATGAAAAATTTAAATTAGATCATACTAGTAAAGAGCAAATCAAGCAATTAGCAATACATCCTTCTCCCACTAAATGGCAGCTTATTTACTGGAACTTTGCTTTAATGTTACTTATCAATTAAGGAACCAATTCATTTACTATAAGACTATAACTTATTTTGATGGAATTTTAAATCATATAAAATCTGCCAACCTAAAATCAAATCAAATAATCTTCAAAGCCTGTTTAATCACTAATATGTGAGAATAATGAAAAAGAAACCTTTAGCTCTTAGAATTCCAATACAGGTCATACTGCATTATAATTCTTTTGCACCACTCCAACTTTAATAGGGTGGATCAGGTGTCACAGCATCTGAACATCACACAAACATTCTCAATCCTTCCTCAATGTGTTACAGTAAAATATTGACAATCACAATCTTAAAAGGAGACAGGGGTGAAAGAATACTTTCCACATATTCCATGTTTAGAAGACAATTTAAGGGGACAGGATCCCTTAGGATTGGGAAGAAAGACATGCATTTTCCGTGTGTTGTAAAAGGTGATTAAAGGGGGTAGGAGTTGGGGGACTGGAAACCCTCCCCTCCTTTTTTTTTTTTTTTTTTTTTTTTTTTTTTTTTAAGTTGTGCAAAAGAAGAAGCCTAGTTAGGACTGCTTATCCTCTTCAAGGGCTCAGTCTGGGGTGTCTTAATGAATGTGGATGTAACCAAGATGAGAAGAGGAACCTGGATTGCCCAAGCTCTGAGAGAAAAAAGCACATAAGGAGAGGGGAAGAATGGTTTGGGAGTCTTAGGGGTAAAATCAGGGGTTAGTGTGAGGCCAAGAATTAAGAATGGGGTAGTACTGCTACTAAAGGAGCAGCCATGGCAATGTGTGAAAGAGTGCAAAAAAATGAGCCCCAGACTAAAGTGGATGAAAATGAAAATGGATCACAAAAGGTGGGTGATTATTGGTGATTATGCACCTGGAAATGAGAGAACTAAGGAAGATAAACGAGTGTTTTGAGAAGACCTAGGTGGGCGTGTTGTTTATATTGATGCACAGGACTGAGTATTTGTGATGGGTGATTTGAGCAAGACAGTTGGTAATGTGGCAGTTGAGGGTATAACTGGAAAACTTGGGGTACCAGGTGTTGTGAATAAGTATGGCAAACAGCTTGTGGGGTTGTGTGCATAAAGATAATTTTTCTTTTTATTGGGAATACTTTGTTTAAAAAGAGAGATATACATAAGTCTACATGGTTAAGAAAGATGACAAGGGAGCATTACTGGACTATGTACTAACTGATGGGTGTGTGAAGAAAAGACTCTTGAAAGTAAATGTCTTGAGAAGGGCCTAATCATTACTTGGTGGAGGTGAAGTGAGGCTTTGTAAAGGCTTCAAGAAAACAGGATATGAGGGGTTGTGAAAGTGTGAGCTTGGAAAAGAGACTTGTGAGAAGAGATACCAAAAGAGATTGTGAGCAGAACAGTAGAAGATGAGATTAAATGAAGTGAGAAGAGTGGGTGAGGAATGGGAGGTGTTTAAGGAAGCACTGCTTACATATGTAGCACAACAGAAGTGTGTGGTATGCAGAAGGTGGGACGTGGAAAAGTGAGAAAAGGTAGCGAGTGATGGGATGAGAAAGTTAAGGTTCTAGTAAAATAGAAAAGAAAACTATTTGGGCATTAATTGCAAGGAAGGAATGTAAGAGAGGAAGATGTACAACAGAAAGCAGCAAAAGGTCAAGAGGAATGTACAGGGGTCTGAGAAAAGAGGGCAAATCAGAGGTGGAGAGATAAAGTATCAGCAAACTTCTGGGAGAATAAGAAAATGTTTTGGAAGGAGGTTAATGGCATGAGAAAAAAAAAATGGAACATCAGTGAAGGTAAACAGGAAATTGTAACAAGCAGAAATTTGGTAATAAGGTGGTAATTGCAGGATGTTTTGGACACAGAGGTATGCAAATTGAGTCATGGAAATTGGTTTGGTGTAAAGAGAAGGGGTGGTGAAATTGCAGCATAAGGTCAAGTGTAGTACAGTGGCTGGAGTGGATGGGATTATCATTGAATTTCTTAAGTAAAGGGTTGACTGTGTTGTTGACTAGTTAGTTATAATTTCTAATATATGTATGGCTCATGGTGAGGTGCCTGGGGACTGGCAGAATGAGTGCATAATGCCACTGTATAAAGGTAATGAGGACAAAAGTAAATGTTTCAATTACAGAGGTATGGTTTGTTAAGGTGTATTGGGAGAGGGGTGACTAAGTGTTGTGGCATGCACAGAGCTTCAGAACTGGGGAGAACAATGTGGCTTCATGAATCACAGATGATATGTGGATAAAGTGTTTACTTTTATGGATGAGTCAGAGAGATACTCAATGAAACAGATAGTTCTGTATGTACCAATAATCTGGAGAAAGCAAATGATATGGTTGATAGAGATGCTGTGTGGAAAGTGTTGGGAATATATGGTGCAGTAGGAAAGCTGCCAGAAGCAGTAAGGGGTTTTTATCAAGAGGGTAAGGCATGTGTGCGAATAAGAAGAGAAGAGAGTAAGTGGTTCTAGGTGAGGGTGGGTTTGCATCAGGAGTGTGTGATGTCACCATGGCTGTTTAATTTGTTTATGGATTGGCTGGTGAAAGAGGTAGCTGCAAAGGTCTTGGAGAAAGGAGCTGGTATAAAGTCTGATGGGGGTAAGGGGCCAGGGAGGTTAGTCAGTTACTGTTTGCTGATGACACAGCACTGGTGACAGATTCGAGAGAGAAACTGCAGCATCTGGAGTCTTTGTTTGGAAGAGTGTGAGAAAGGAATAAATTGAAAGTAAATATAATAAAAGCAGGGTCAATAGGTTTAGCAATGAAGATGAACAAGTATTTCCATTGCAAATTTGAATAGAGAATTTGAATAGAGAGAATGTGGAGGAACTGAAGAGTTTCAGATACCTGGAAGTGGATATGGCATCGAATGCATAGAAGCTGAAGTGAGCAATGGGGTTGGTGAGTAGTCACATTAAGGAGTGAGCGAAAAGATAGCAAGGCTTGGTACATTTAAAGGTACTGCAGTCCATCAGTGTTGTGCAGATCTGAGGTGTGGGTCTTATGCAAAAAATGTGGACAGAAAGGAGGATGTGTTGGAAATTAAATGTTTGAAGATAATACGTGGCATGAGGAGAGTTGATGGAATAAGAAAATATAGGATTTGAGAGAGGTGTGGTAGTAAGAGGAATTTGTATGAGAGAGATGAAGAGGGTATGTTGAAATGGTTTGGACACAAGGATAGGATGAGTGGGGAGAGGATAACTTAGAGGGCACACATGCCAGAGGTGGAAGGAACAAAGATAAGGGTGGAGACCTAAGTGGAACTGGATGGATGGAGTGAAGAATGCTTTAAATGTCTGGGGCCTGAACATGCAGGAGGGTGCAAGGCATGCAAGGGACAGAGTGAAATGGAACAATGTGGTTGAGAGGGGATGATGTACTGTCACTGAGCTGAACCACAGCATATGAAGTGCTCAGGGGAAACCATGGAAAGGTCTGTGGGGTTCAGTTGTGGATAGCAGTCTCTGATTTCAATGTATCATACATGATAGCTTGAGAATGCAAGTGAATGAATGAGGCCTTTTCTTCATCTGTTCCTGACATTACCTAACTGATGTGGGAAACAGTAATCATGTATGAAATATCTTATAAAAGTTCCCCTTACTTTTCAATTTACACACCATGATGATTCTTCATGTGAAACCAAAATCTCCAATCATGACATCATTCACAAAATGATTTAATTACATTGGTTCCCAATCAGTTCCTTTAATATCTTCATCTGCAATACCCCTGGTCCTGATCAAATCTCTCACTCCATCTATTCATCTCTCCTGCAATCTACCTCTCCTCCATATATAGACAGATGGACAGACAAGCAGAGAGACAACCTGATGGAAAACTTCAAGGAGAGAAGAGTGAGGGGTGACCTGATCACAACTTTTAAGTATTTAAATTAGACAGATGACATAGAGAGAGAACAGTTCTTTAAGAGATGTAGCGATAGAACAATTACAGAAAATAATATTAAATCATGCAAGAAACATTTTAAGAAAGATTTGAAGAAGTATGTACATTTACAATATAAGAGTGGTAGATAAATGAAATAAAATCAATAAAAATCTGATTATGCAGAGAGCAAACAGAAATTTAAAAAGTTGAAGGACAGCCGAGAATGTTCAAGAGAGAAGGCACCAAAAAACTCCCTCACAACAAACAGGTTATTACAAATAATCAATCATGAAATGTGAAACAATGCAAGGCATTCAGAATTAGTGTTTGTTGGCAAAAACAAAGATTTTAGACAAAGCCTGAGACACGGAGGTTGATGATTCAACAAAGAAGGATTTAACAGGCAAGTGGATGGCACAAAGTTAAAAAATATTAGTAAAGCAGGAGGCCGAGAGATGTATAATGTTGATGAACTAGAAGAGAACCATATTACAGACAAAGAGGAATGGGTGGAGAAGAAAGAAATTTTAACAATGGGAAAACTGATAAAAGCTGATCCCAATGCAGA
The DNA here is from genome assembly GCA_038088735.1 of Panulirus argus. Taxonomy (NCBI): domain Eukaryota; kingdom Metazoa; phylum Arthropoda; class Malacostraca; order Decapoda; family Palinuridae; genus Panulirus; species Panulirus argus. The sequence goes on along the minus strand of JAYMFT010002151.1, from coordinate 7,647 downwards.
CGTAAAACAAATAGTAGTTGGTAGGTAGCCACTCATCACGGGAGTATATTACTGCTACTACCCACCTGGGTATTAAGAGGGTTAGTAACTGCTGTGTAGTGAGCCAGCACTAAAGTGGTTGTCAAGCTGCACAACTCTGACAGAGGTAGATGTCTTTTTCTTTCTGCCTCACCCACACGTGGACTGCTGGCATTCTGTCTACAAATATAGTCTCTCCTTGTCACGCATAACACTAGACAACACTACTCATACAACTCATTCTTCAAACTCTAGATTTTCCTGCACAAAGTGCTGTGTACCAGCCCTGCCTTTTGGCAAAATGGTTAGAAGCAATCGATGGAGGTAGTAGGTAGGAACATTAGACAAGAGAATTAGGTAGAAATAGTACGTAAGCACATTAGGTGGGATCATTAGGTAGGTGTCGGTTGAAACATTAGGTAGGCATATTAAGTAGTAGTGGTCTGTAGTAACATTAGGTAAGAACCTCTAAAGACACTGTCCTACAGTTGCCCTTTGCTAGTGACCTGTTAAGGGTGAGGCACTAAAGGCTAAGAAGCAGTACTGGAGTTCACCAGTTATGGACTCTTTTGCTGTGACCATCCCCTTGAGGGAGTTCCTGAAAGGAACAGGTATCAGATATAAAGAAAGCTGGATGGACTGACATAAAGATAAAAATCTTCAAACTTTTACATAATGGAATATATACTTGAAAAAAATGAAGGATAAAAATAAAAATGGAATGACCTAACATTCCTTGTAAAGTAATGCTGAGGTTAGCACACAGACTCCCCTCCCCCCTTAGGAGTGGTAAAAAATTTGTCATGGGTTTTGGAAGGTGTTCATTAACTAAATTTTCTATTTACCATTTTGAAATGAAAGGATTACTTGTAAAAGTAGAGCATAGGTGCATAAAGGGAGCTAAAACTTTTCATATGGTCATGAAACAGCATAATGCTGAAGTTTACATGTAGTTCCCCCAATGAAGTAGTTGAGGAAAGTTTGGAGAATGTGTATGTAAAAGTCACTACCTCATGCTCTAATACCTTCCCAAAAGTCCAATAGTGTGGTATTAAGGTACATGTTGGCAAATCTACACTCAATGTACTGAATGCCTATGCACCTGCCAACCTCCTCCACTACACAGATTTACCTCACTTTCTTCATACTAACCTACTGTTCTAACAGGAGACCTTAATGCTCAAAGCATTAATCTGGGTGGCCTCTTCACTAACACTTATGACAGAAGTCTAATCTTAGTCCTAGATGCATATGATGCTGATCCAATCAACAGTAAGAATCAACCAACATACATCTATGGAAGAATCCTCATACACAACTCACAGTTCTGATAATGTTGATGATCTTAAGTCTGATTACTCACCAAGAAGAGTTACATCACATACAGCGAATATCAACTTGCCAGTAGTCAAACTGATTAGAAAAAGATTTATAGTGAAACAAGAACATCAAAACAGGTTCACAGCTTATATCTCTGACTGGTACAAAGACTATGACCCAAAAATCTTCAAATTTTAATGTTAACTCCAAGACTTCTACACAAAACTTCTTTAAGCAAAGTGAGCTAGCAAACTGGAGAAGGATATAGACAACTTCAAGCACCCAAAATGCTAAAACTATTTCAAAAATCTCTAACAGCTGTGAGGGAACATACTACTAAACATGAACAAAATGACTGGGAACATTTTGTTAGTGGACAAAATCAACACACTCCTTTTAGCCAAACCTGGAAGGTATGAACATGATCACTGGCAAGAAAATCAAACAAATATCTCATCCCCATCTGCTGCAAAAGGCAAAAGGCTAACAAATTAATCATGAAATGGGCTCACACTTCTAGCTATAAAACGATGTCAACTAAGACAAGGAATGTTTTGTACAAATCCAAAGAAAAAGAATATCTTACACAATTCATGCTAATCAAGCAACAAGATGAATAGGATGTTCCGTCTACAGAGTTTGAAAATGATGCAGCCCTTACCAAGGGTTAGGGCTGAGCCCTTGAGAAGCATGGTATTACGTTGAACATTATTAGACTTTTAAGATGTGTACTTGGTAACCCAATATTATAGCTGTATAATATGTTATGCCATGTGTCATTTCCCTCCTCAAGGACCAACAACCTAACTGTACCAATACTTAAACACAATCAACCTGATGAACTTTGCCCCATCTCCCTGACGAGTTGCCTTTACAAAACTTTTAAGAGAATGGTGCTCAACAGGGTTCTACACAGAATCAAAGAATATACATCACCTAATATTTATGGTTTCACACATGGCAAAAGTGTACACAACTGTATCACTACTTACCTAACAGTTAATGGGGACAGACAGCATTAGTACACCACATTTCTTGCCCTAAAAATTGCATCTGATATTGCTAATAGGCAAGTTATTTTCCATGAGTTAGTAAAACTGGATATAGTAGGCTGGCTCATACATTGGATACTCCACTATCTCTCTAACAGGTCTGCTGTGTTGTTTTAAGATTACAAATCTTAAGTTAAAGACATGCTACTTGGCACTCCTCATGGAGGAGTACTTAACCCCACCTTAGTCTATGTACTAATCAATGGATTACAGAAATAAATTCTAACATGTCCCAGGAATATCACTATTAGTTAAGCTGATGATATTCGTGCACACATCAAAACATTTTGTGAAATGCAAACCATTTTTAACTGCATACACACAGCCTGTGAAAGCCTTGGCTTTATCATTTCTGCAGATAAAACCAAGGTTTTCATTAAATGAACTGGCAACAGTATATAGGAGAGGACCACCTAAATTGAAAATTTGATGGAAAAAACATTAAATGGGTCTCCTCCTTTACATACCTTGGCGTCTCTGTCACATGCACTGCAGCTGGTGTGCAAAAACTAAATCGATAATATACAGATACACTCAGAGCTCTTAGAGTTGTTGCAAGGTACAATCCTTGTTATGGTGCAAGTATCAGATTTGTTAAAATGATGTACTTAGCCTATATTAGGTCTCTAACAGATTACCATGAACCAGTTTTAGTCCTACATAACAGCAAAGGTATGAACAGACTTGAAAACATGCAAAGTGTGGCCTTAAGAATCATACTTAGTTGCCCAAAGACCACTAAAGCACTCAACATATGTAAGGAGTTTGGTATTCCAAGCACTGAGGACAGAATGCCTGAAATCAATCTTACGGTAAGACTGAAACTTCTGTGTGGTGATTCAGACAGTGTTTTCTCTAAAGAATTGTTAAATCATATATGCCTTGGCACTAGTGAATCTAAATGGATCTAAATAACAGCCAACCACATCACAATGCTTGGAAAACATAATATCTATATATAGCAGCAACCTTTCCTGCCTTCCTGGCAAATAATTTCCTTGAACATCATAACACCCACTTATCCACCAAAAAATCTAATTGCTTACATTCTTCACCTTCAACACTTGACAAAAACCAGTGCTCTTAAACATATACAGAAACTCCAAACTGAAAATAACAAACTGATAGCTCTCTCCGTTTTGCAACCAGTGCTCTTAAGCACATACAGAAACTCCAAACTGAAAATAACAAACTGATAGCTCTCTCCATTCTGCCACTGGGAGGGCAGGTTGTGCTGCCATTGTGATCCAGCCAAATGGTAATAGATTTGAGAAAAATGTTAGAATAAACAATTGGGCATCCACCATACAAAATGAACTGTCTGCCATTCTTATCATTCCTGAGCTAGTAAAAATGACTAACATTGCCAATTTAATCATCTCTAATTTTTTATCTTCACTTCTTGCCCTTAACACTCTGAGATCAGAATGTAAAATGTTGGTCTCTGAGGCCTGAGACAGATATTCAAACATTATTGCTCAATGGATTCAAATCAAATTGTTATAGATTCCCTCTCAGATATGCCTCCATGAGCATGGCAAAGCTGATGCTTTGGCCAAACATGGACACACTTAGTAAAGATGTTGAAAACAACATTGGGATGTCAATCAGAAGCTTTAAATCTGTAATTAGGAAAGAACTAACAGACCTTTTTTAAGCAATAAAACAAGTTAAGATAATCACAAGTAGAAACAATTTCCATCACACTGAAAGATGTAAAGTAAAACATGTATATGGAGAAAGTAATAAGATCAGCAGATTACAAGATGTAATTGCTAGACTAAGGCTTAGCTATCAGTACTATTGGTGCTCTGGCCTATTTAGAAATGTTAATCATGTGAATTATAAAGTCTGTGACCAAATATTTGGGCGCAAACTAGAACAGTGTCTTACAATGTGAAAAAATAGAGCATTTTAGGGATAGGTCTACACAAACCCTGCAAGAAATGTCACAACACCTCACTGCTAATAACAACATACCTGAAAGTTTTAGCGTGTATCCCCTTATTGCATGAATATCTCCTTCAGTTGGAGAAGGAACAGCAAGAGGATGTGGTAGCAAAAGTAGGGAAAGTCAAGGAAGCGTGTTCTCTGACTAGCAGGAGGCTAGCTGAGGCATTTCACTGCAATGACGTTGCTCTCACTATATATGAGGAGGGTGACCTAAACACAGAAAGTAGTTCAAAGGTGGTCGGAGATGACCTAGCTGACATTCTGTGCTACAGAGAAATCCACCATGAGATGATGAAAGCTAAACAGACAATGCTATATTTCTTTCCGAGGAAAAACAACACTTGTAGGGGAACCAGCCATTAAACATCTAGCTATGTAATAGCTGAACCCACATGACCATCACCATCACCTTTGCCAACCATGAAATCTGACCTAGATGACCCCCTTCCCCATTAGCTCCTCTGCTCACTTCCTCCTTCTCCTTCAGCACCAGCAAGCAATTCAGGAACAGCAGTAAACATATGTGTTGGCATTAAGACTGTTCTTTTCTACTTTTATGAACAAGAATTCATTGTACAGTATGAGTATTAAAGTATTTCATATTCTCTGATACACGTAAAGAGTAGTTTTTCACTGCATAATATTCAGTACTGTTTCATTAATAATGAAGCCCCTTAATCTCTAATATATGCATTATTTTATTTACTTGTTTTCGATTTACCCAACCATTTTCAAGAATGTAACTGTTGCATAAATTAAGAGGTGTCTGTATAAAAATAGATCACAAAAATGATCGATCTCACCTTTTTTGCTGTGTACTCTTTAATTTGGCAAGATTATTGGTGATATGGCAAGAGGTGCAGAATCAAATAATTCAGCGGGTGATGTAAACATGTCTCAACCATGTTTAATAACATCTCGAAGTGTCTCTGTTTTACAAAGCTTTTTGATAGAAGGTATGCCTGGCAAAGCACTGGCAGGAAAACCTAAAAATTTATAAGTTTGCAAGTTGCCAAGGATAAGTTAGACATGTCACATCAAAGTAAACAGCCAAGATGCTTCCACTCTCGTATGGATCATCTTTCATCCTGGAAGCACAGAGGAAGAAGTTTGAGAAGAAAAAATGCATTGCTTGACATCCTAGACGATACTTGCTGGCTGTGGCACACCTGGAAGTAGTTCACTTATGTGTTTTGAATTTCACTTATACTGATATTGCAATAAAGTGAAACCCAGCAAAAATTTAATGGTTTGGTAATAAAACTGAATTGCAGTAAACTGAATGAAATATGTGAAACTGCAATAATGGAGAACATGGTGTATTATTATATCATGCACATAACTAGAGCAAGGAAAACAGCACAAAATTAGTTACTAACATGCTGGTTTGAGAGCCTAGGAAACTTACTCAATACACAACAGGTTACAGTTTTTGAACATATTTTTTCCAACACACTCAGAAATCTGGAAAAATTTAAAATTTGGTGCTGTCCAAGTCTTAATCATTCTGGATTTTTGATGTACCTACAGTGGCAGATTCATTTAATTCTACATTTTACACTGGCTCTCATCACATCCAACTAAGGCACAAATCAATCTTTCTAAACTTTAAAAGAATGCTATAATGTACATAAAAAACAGATAAACAACCTGAAAAAATGATGCTTCTCTTAACTCAGGACGCTGGTGGGAAAGTATGGCCAAATCCCCTCTACACGTATTGCAACCACTCAGCCGAGCAAGTGCTTTGTTCCTCCACTTTTTACTAATTTGCTGAATTATTGGAGAGTTAATGGGGCTAGGATTATGGGAGTTGGTGGGAGTTGGTTCTGGGCTTAACCACCACTCCTCTACTTCTTCATCAGGGTGATAACGGTGATGGCTAGCTTGAGGGAGAAAATGCTGCTGTTGATCAGAATGATGCTGTCGGATTGGCAATGGGACCATAAGATTCTGTTGCATGGATAGTACATGCTGCTGTGGGTGAACAGATCCTGGATCTCCTTCATTGTTACCTTCAGGGAATGAAAATACAAGCCATTCCTCATCTGTTGCACTAATGTGAACTTGTCTAACTTCATCACTGCATATATTACCACTGGTATTTTCATTGGCATGACTAGAGCCGGATCTTTCTAGCCTTTGCTGTCTATTGTTTGAATTATTAGCAACAGAGCTGACATTTCGATGACGCATATGGTGGTTCTGCCTCCTGGCTTCATGCCTTCGAGTTCTAACTTCGTCTTCACAATCACCAAATATACTTCTAACTTCTGGATCAGGAAAAACTGCTTCAGTATACATTGGCTTATCTGGTTCTAAATTGACAACAACTATTTCCATGTTCTGCATCTTGTATATTTCCACTTGTAAAGCTTTTATTTTTTCCTTAAGCACTCTGGTTCAGGTAAGCTCTAGACTTAAAGACCACAGTCATGTGATGAAACAAACATGAATTTCAAATTAGCACATCTCTATCAGATCATACACTATAAAACACTAAAGTATAAGAACAACATCAACTGTGACATAATGAGTCACTGCTTTAACAGATAACTTAACTATAACCTGGTGAAAAGACTGTTTCATAAGCTGAATAATCCTTCTACACTAGTCACAAAAGCTACAGTCACCATGAGAGAACAACTCCAGCTCAGAGTGAAGCCATATACATGCTCACAGTAAGGTCATTCCTACTATATTAGGCATCATGCAGTAACTTCCTCTCTTCCTTTACAGAACACATATATATTGAAATAAAAAACAGTCTGACATAAATCAGGAATTTCCTTTATTTAATAAGATGCTCTCTAATGCAAAACTATTTCTTCCCTGTAACAACTCAATACAATTCAAAAAGTTATTGGTCACAGACTGATGCTTAAACAGTGTTTACAGTATTACAGAGAACAAATTACTACAAAAGACTTTGAGGTTTTTTTTTTTTTTCTTAATATACTGTGCAAGCAGTCCTTGATTAAAACCATTTTGAATATTCAAGATGTTGTTTTGCACTTAGGTTAGTAACCCTTAAATGACGGGAGTCTTCATATGAAGACTTCCACAGCAGGCACTGGGAGTATTCACATGAGTTCTTTCATGGGAGGTGTTTAGATTCTTCAACAATATTTTGACAACTGCATGGCTGTTAAATGTCTCCTTGGTCACTATATATGCTTTTCTCTGACATTAGCATGCTCTGAAAGCAGTTCTGAGGTGTGATTATTTATGTGAAGCGTCCGGGGTAAACCACGGAAAGGTCTGTGGGGCCTGGATGTGGAAAGGGAGCTGTGGTTTCAGTGCA